>BRDA01011809.1:1033-11772 GCA_036984385.1 Crenuchus spilurus
CAGTGTGTGCAAACCTGGTGAAAAACTACAGGAAATGTTTGACCTCTGTAAAGGCTACTGTACCAATATTAACATTGATTTTCACAGGTGTTCAACTACTTATTTGCAGCAGTAACACACACAAATTATTAAAAAATCATACATTGTGATTTCCAGATTTTTTCTTTTAGGTTATGTCTCTCACAGTGGACATGCACCTAAGATGAACATTTCAGACCCCTCCATGATTTCTAAGTGGGAGAACTTGCAAATTTGCAGGGTGTTCAAATACTTATTTTCCTCACTGTATGCTATATTAGTAAAAGGTCTTGTATTGCTTGTAATACGCTTAACAAACACTGACCTCTCCAATGTGAATAAATACAGTAACAGTGAATACAAAAATATATGACATTCAAAATGTTCAATAAAACAGCATTTCATTCTTAGTTAGTTACTCTTAACAACAAATAATAATATGAAACATTGAAAAATTTAGAATCCAGAGGAAGGAACAGTGGCAGATAGTGAGTGAAAGTCAGAGACTCAGAGTGAAGATAGACACTGGTATAAGCTCAAATTCAATCAGTTTTCACATTCAGAATGACAGCAGAATGACACACTTTGGCATGTTTGTGTCTTATGCATCTCACCAAACACTGCGGGATCAAATGGCTTCTGTTTTGTAGAATTACCCCTTTGCATTCAGTAACCTCTCTGAATCCAACTAGTTCCTGCTGATTTTCCAGCTTATTCAGACACAAACAGATACAATTGTTTGGTTTCAAGTTCCAGTGACCATAAAAACACTAACAATATATATATTTAAACTTTTCAGTTGAAACAAAAAATGAATTAATTCCATGAACTGTGAATTTTTCAAAATCACTGGGACTTGAGAATAGCACAAGTCTGAGAAAAATGAGAAATTAGAAGCCCAAGACATGGACTCAAGTATAGTGGAACCTCAGTTTTGGCAATTAATCTGTTCTAAAGTGCCTTACGATAACCAAAATGAAAGATAACTGAAGCAATATTTCTCATAATAAATAATGTAAATCCAATTAATCTGTTCAAGACACTCCAAAATATTAACAAAAATACATTTTTTACAGAATAACTATAGTTTAAATACAGCAAACAATGAAAAATAAATACAAAATACTAATGAAATGGATAAATGAACATTTATCATCACTGTTACCTTTATTGAGAACTCTTTGATATGCATATAGGGAGGTCTGTTTTTGGCGCACTCAATAAACAAGCACAAAAAAACACTGGAAAAACAATGGAAATGTTTTGGATGTACACGCAAGGTGATGCTCACTCAAAAAGAAACAAAGCCAGAATAAATGAGTGGGTGAGTGACAAACTTTGTTTTCATGAAATTAGTGGTGAGTCATGTGGGCACACAGATGAAAACCAGGTGGATAAACAATAGCTGGGACAAAATTGCACCAAAAAAAATCTACAATAACCAAATTGTATGATAACTAAGGCAAATGATAACCTAAGTTCCACTGTACTACAGCCCTGGTTACTGTTCAGTTAAAGGATTGACTTGCCAGCTGATAAATATCAGATAAACCTAATAAATATCAAAGTTCTGGATGAACTTATAAAGAACTGCTTTCTGTTGACATTACCTTGATTGAAGCACTGTATTTAATCAAGAATGAATTAATCACAAGTAATCTCAATTTCAGCTATTCTTCTGTAAGCCATGGGAAACTCAAAAAGTGTTGTGGTGTCCAGAGAAGTCCTGAACGACCTGAAGGTCAGCACCAAGTTCTCAGAGGCAGAGATCACACAGTGGTATGAGAACTTCCAAAAACAATGTCCCTCAGGTCGCATCACACCAGCTCAGTTTGAGGAGATCTACGGCCGCTTCTTTCCTGAAAGTGATGCCAAGACATATGCCCAGCATGTTTTCCGCTCCTTTGATGCCAATGATGATGGCACACTGGACTTTAAGGAGTATATTGTGGCCCTACATATGACTTCTTCAGGCAAGATGTCATTGAAATTGGAGTGGGCCTTCTCGCTGTTTGATGTAGATAAGAATGGTTACATCACCAAGAATGAAGTGCGTGAAATCTGCCAGGTAAGAGATTTATGTGGTCTAGTGGGCTATGTGTTGGTACACCACAAAGGAAGACAGAATGGTTAGATGATGGAACTATGAGAGAAAGGATGTATTTTGAAGCGGATTTCCATCCATCTATCCATCCATCCATCCATGGGCGTGGAAGTGGGGGGAAAAGTGGACCTGACTACCCAGGGCCCGAGTAGGGAGAGGGGCCCATAAAGATCCTGAATTTATTAAAAAATGTTTGAATGTTTTTTTTTCAAATGAATTGGGCCCTCAAATTAATTATTAATTCATATTACAAATATATTGATATCATCAACTGAGGGAATGAACTTTAGTCCCAGCCCTCTCAACATATTGGACATTCTGGGAGCCCCCTCTTGGAGGCCCAAAATGGTTTAGTCCGCCCAACAGCGACTAGCGACAAGTGTAACATCAGTGAGCCTAGATTGAATGATGGTGTTACACATCATGCTGCTAAAAAGCAGAAATCAGGATTTCAAAAGAATAAAGAAAGGGAGGAAAAAGAAAAGGCAGAATGAGGGGAGACAGCTATTGACGACGTTCTTTCCCAAAGGTGAACCGAGTTTGCTTGTTATTCAAAGTCCAATTAAAGTTAAAGTAGTCCACTCCAGACTCCTGCGGCTGATTTTTGGAGGCTCACGTGAAGTCGTTAGTTAGTTGCCAACCAGGCTGCTTGTGGCTGTAAGAATAAAGACAATTATGAGCCGCTAACGTTAGTTATCAACTTTAACCAGTTTCAGAAACAAACAGTGGCTCTGGTGCAGCTGGAGCAGCAGTTGCCAGTTCTGTCAGCTCTTGTGAAGATGAGCCTGTGGTTAGACATGAGCAGAGACAAGGTAAGATTAGATCATTGTTCAAGTATTCAAGGGTGAGCTCCCCCCTTACGTTGGTATGTTGATGAGAGAGAGAGAGAGGGAGAGAGAGAGAGAGAGAGAGAGAGAGAGTGTTAGCTGCTGACAGGTATAATTGCTGCCTAAATGCAAGTTGTTTACCATAAGTTTAAAGTAAGTTTGTCTTTTGGTTCAGTGCGAGTGCTATAGCCTATTGTCTACTAACACAGCAGAGCTAAAAGTGAAACTCTGTGCTGAGACTTAATAAATGATCCGCCAGCAATATTACTGCCGCATATATCAACATGTAAATAGCTACATCAACATAATCTGATCTGTTTGTATCTTAAAACCTTATTTATGCTTTTTTATTTAAATAAATACCCCCCTTTTTTGCTCATGTGCCTCGTTTACTGGCATTTATAGGGGCCCACTGACACTGAGAGTGTACAGGGCCCCGAATTTGCTGCTATGCCCCTGCATCCATCCATTCATCTGTCTGTCTGTCCCTCCATCCATCCATTCATAAATCAATCCAATTTTGGTCTAGAAGTAGCTGATGTAGTGCGTTTATTTATTTATTTTTTTGCAGTGTCAATACATTTGTCTCTTGGATCCAGTAATTCATAATATGCAATATGTGGCCTATATGGAACTCACAGACATCAGGCATAAGGCATAATCTAACATCCTCAGGATCAGTGTAGATTGAAAGTCTGAATCTGAGCCTCATGGTTAGCTCATTTGGTCTGTCATGTACAGTAAATACCTATCAAGAGCATTTCATATCGGAGCTGATCAGTGTTGCAGTGGGTCACCATACTTAAGTCTGGGCTCTATAGGGACATCCATCATCGTTTAAGGGGGGCTGGGTGGTTTGTATCTGAGAGTGAGATAAGCTCCTCAACTCAATGTGCAATCAGGATTTAAGATCACATCCACAGAACGATGTGGTGACATCACAGTGCCCGAGACCTTTTCTAAGAAACAGGCCATCCAGCAGAAATCTCTAATTGTGAACCAGACAAATCACTATCCATGAGATATTTACTCACTGATGTGACACCATCTGGATAGCCATGCTCACATGGACTAAAGACACCCAATACATAATCATAGAGTGGTACCCACGGTTAAAATAATAATAATAATAATAATAATAATAATAATAATAATAATAGAATAGAATAGAACAGAATAGCTTTTATTGTCACTACGAAAAAAAAATAGTGAAATGCAGTTTAGCATCCTCTCAGGCAGCAGTGTGAAAATAATAATAATAATAATAATAATAATAATAATAATAATAATAATAATAAATTAAAACATACAGACATGCAATCTGCCCTTACAGTTTGCAACAACTTAAATGCTGAAGATTTCAATATTACAAATTATTCACAATTATTTCAAGATTTTGCCTTGTCTTTTGGAGTTTTCAACATATTAAAAGCATTTTGTGTATATTTCTGCACTCAAATGTATCTTACATGATCACCCATTTCGTTCCAGTAAATTTGCAGTTAAGGTTAAATATTAATTTCATTGTTAATTACTTTGTTGACAATCAAGTGAGCCTGTTGTTATATTGTGATAAGCATAATCACTAAAAGCATTAGTAAAAAATAATAATAATGTTAATAGTAGTAGAAATGGTGGTTTGCACACATTCAGCATAAAATCATCATATGATGATGGTATGTAGCTTATTCTTCAGTTATGAATCTGAACACATTCATTACTGTAAATTGTTCTCTACAGTAAAAATAATATACAGTTATGAGACTGGGTAATTAAAATGTGGGTTCACAAAGAGGCCTTTACAGTTTTAGGGGTTAAATATGACACAGTTTAATAACTACCTCATATAGCCTCTAGCTGACACTAGTGAGACACGTCTGCCAGCTTATCGTTAGGTAATCTTTGGTATTACAACAAATTGCCATGACCCAACTCTTAAGCTGAGTGGGTGTTAAAAGGGAGGGGTGGTAAATATAGCACGCGGACTGAATAAAACAGGCAGAAATGGAGCTAAACGCAGATTACAGAAGAATAAAAAAGGATTTAGGGATGCGCCTTTAAGTGTCAGGGGTGACAGATATAAAGCAGCCCTGTATAAAGCCACACTCATTGCTACTCTCACAACAACACTCAAACTCAATGATCATAAGTACAGTGCCACATAAAATTAAAGTTGTCAAATTTTATAATCATTAATTGTAAAGTAACCGCGACCCTAATAAGGATTAAGCGGGTGTGATAATGAATGAATGAATGAATGAATTAATTGTAAAGTGACATTTTAAACATTTTTGTTTTCAATGTTAATTGGTATTGCTTGCCAATGTAGGGCATGAAATTAGGTTTTGTGTAGTGAGGAATATTCAGGATGGTGGATGGATAGATGGATATTGACTTTCCATCCATCCCAGAATCAAATTAATATATTTGTACATTTAGTCCAGTGTACTAATGTTGCATTCTTGGTAACAGTCACTGTAATTAGTCATGTTAGCATGTTTGATTGAAACATTCCTTTCAAATTCGTCATTCTGCGTTATGTCATCACAGCATACCAATTCACTTTTTATTTCTTTCATGATTGTGCTGTTTGTAAATGGCAGCTGAATACTCAGAACTGCTCTGTTGCTAACTCAGCAGGTGAATAAAATCTCACCTTTTCTAGTTATCTGTTAAATCCCTTAGATAGCAATATTTATTTCCACAACCTTGGTGTTGAATAAGTGACTTTTCAGTTTAACATTCAGTTCAAAATTCAGCTTTTTGCCTAATCTGGTTTAATAACTTTTAATAATTTTAATCATTTACTAGTGTGTTACTGCTTCAAAAAAGTATTTGAACACCTGTGAAAACCAATGTTAATATTAGCCTTGTTTGCAATTACAGAGGTCAAACGTTTCCTGTAGTTGTTCACCAGGTTTGCACACACTGCAGCAGGGATTGTGGTCCATTCCTCCACACAGATCTTCTCCAGATTATCCAGTTTTCTGGGCTGTCGCTGAGAAACACGGAGTTTGAGCTCCCTCCAAAGATTTTCTATAGAGTTTAAGTCTGGAGACTGGCTAGGCCACTCCAGAACCTTGATATGCTTCTTACGGAGCCACTCCTTGGTTATCCTGGCTGTGTACTTTGGGTCATTGTCATGTTGGAAGACCCAGCCATGACCCATCTTCAATGCTCTAACTGAGGGAAAGAGGTTGTTCCCCAAAATCTCGCAATACATGGCCCCGGTCATCCTCTCCTTAATACAGTGCAGTCGTCCTGTCCCATCTACAGAAAAACACCCCCAAAACATGATGCTTCCACCCCCATGCTTCACAGTAGGGATGGTGTTTTTGGGATGGTACTCATCATTCTTCATCCTCCAAACACAGTGGGTGGAATTAAGACCAAAAAGTTCTATTTTGATCTCGTCTGACGGCACTTTCTCCCATTATTCCTCTGGATCATCCAAATGGTCATGGGCAAACTTAAGACAGGCCTGGACCTGTGCTGATTTAAGCAGGGGAACCTTCCTTGCTATGCATGACTTTAAACCATGACGTCTTAGTATATGAGCCACAGTAACCTTGGAAACAGTGGTGCCAGCTCTCTTCAAGTCATTGACCAGCTCCTCTCGTGTAGTTCTGGGCTGATTCCTCACCTTTTTTAGGATCATTGATACACCACGAGGTGAGATCTTACATGGAGCCCCAGTCAGAGGGAGATTGACAGTCATGTTTATCTTCTTCCATTTTCTAATAATGCTCCAATAGTTGATCTTTTTTCACCAAGCTGTTGCCCTGTAGCCCTTTTCAGCCTTGAGAAGGTTTACAGTCTTGTCTCTGGTGTCTTTGGACAGCTCTTTGGTCTTAGCGATGTCAGGAGTTGGGAGTCTTACTGATTGTGTGGGGTGGGCAGGTGTCTTTATGCAGCTATCGACCTCAAATAGGTGCTTCTAATTTAGAATAATAAGTGGAGTGGAGGTGGACTTTTTAGAGGCGGACTAACAGGTCTTTGAGGGCCAGAATGTTTGCTGATTGGCAGGTGTTCAAATACTTATTTGCAGCAGTAACACACAATTAAATTATTAAAAAATCATACATTGTGATTTCCGGATTTTTTCTTTTAGATTATGCCTCTCACAGTGGACATGCACCTAAGATGAACATTTCAGACCTCTCCATGATTTCTAAGTGGGAGAACTTGCAAATTCGCAGTGTGTTCAAATACTTATTTTCCTCACTGTATATTTTATCTCCATTACACATAAAGTGTCAAGGCTTTATGCTGATCAATATGAATTATAGCTCATGAAAATCAGAAATCCAATGTGTGTGTGTGTGTGTGTGTGTGTGTGTGTGTGTGTGTGTATTACATTTCTTACTAACTGTTCTGTGAGGCTCTGTGACTAATGTCAATTTAATGTTAATTTGTGACTTTATAATAACTTGGTCTTTATATATAATTAGATATTACACTCATTTTAAAAGATGTGAAACCATTAATACACATTTTAAACAAATACTGATTTGCACAGTGAACTGTGTCAGGACACCTTCAATTATTACTTTATATTCATAAATGAAAGAACAGAGTTACATCTCAGTAGTTTCTGAGACAACAGCACAATCACAATGAAATACAAAAGAGACTTTAGCTTAAGATAGTTCAGATATTTCTCCTAACAAAAAGAGCTCAGAAATCTCATGTGTCTCTTCCTGAGTTTCAGTAAAGCTGTCAATAAAGTTTCATTGTGCTCAGATTTGACAACAAAACAACTCTCATGCCTCTTTTTGTCTCATGCTGTTTCCCCTAAACAATTTTAGTCTCTTCAGCCATCAAAAGCAACATTTGCACTATAAAACATTTCTCTGGGGTAGCAGCGTCTTGTTGTACAAATGTTTTAGACTATTCTGAGTGAGGAAGCCAAAGTTTTTTATCTGAATATATAAGTATCTGAGCATATATAAGAAATCAAGATGGTACCATACGTTTCTGCCCTACATCACTAACTCAACTCTATTCACACATTTTATATGAAACATTTTTTTTACATATTTTAAATGCAAACTTACTTTTAATTATTTCAATGTGTTACAATCAGAAAATAAAATGCACAAAGTGCACAAAATAGACTATGAATTAGTTTTCTGTAGAACTATACAGAAATTTTAGTAACACATGAATAGAACCCAATTTTCAATTTCTGATATTTTCCCATCAGGCTATTTTCAAAATGATTCCTGTGGAGAAGCAGGAGACGCTGCCCAGTGATGAAAACAGTCCAGAAAAAAGAGCAGATAAGCTCTGGAGCTTCTTTGACAAAGAAGAAAATGGTACGGTTTTCTTTTTGTATTATTGTTAATATTTAGGGAACTTAGACACAAAGCCAGCAAAGTTTATCATATAAGTGATTATCACCAGTTTATACAGTCATCATAACAAAAAGTACAGTAACCAACAACAAACCATTTTATTACCAACTAAACTGTTGAGCAGAGCTGCAGACTCACTCTGACTTGACTATGTGAGACATCAACAGCATCACATACACTTGTTCTGTAATTCAACATGTGAGATGTAATGAATATTTAATATTAAAGCATAAAAACAGAAAAAGTCAGTAAATGTTGAGGTTACAGTAAGTCAAATAAACACAAACTTAGCAGCAGTTTTTATAGTCACTGACCTTCTGTTAGTAAAAGTTACATTTACAATAAATCTGATTTACTTTGATTGAGCAGAACCTCAAATATCAACTTTATAAAAAAAATCACACTTTTACTTTTACACAGTAGTAGCAGCAAATGGAAGAGTGGGAGGAAATAAAAAAATTAATGCATACCCTGGACCACCCTGATATATTGTTTCAGTCTCTTTCTAAATGTACATTTTGGTGAACTGACAAATGGACCAGCCAAATGAATAATCCCAGTCTCTTCATGAGAAGTGATTAGCAAAATAGGAAAACAGGCTTTGTTGTTGGTTTAGTTGTACATATTGAAAATATTTCAATATTATACACACATTTTATATATATATATATATATATATATATATATATATATATATATATATATATATATATATATATATAAACCTGCTAAGGTTATTGTGAACTGATTGAATTATTATAGCCTTATAGCTCTTTTTCAATAGTTTATGTGAATACAGTATAGCAATGCAAACACTGTTAAAGTTTAAAATGTAATGTTCACTAATCAGTCCTTACATATACAGAAAGTAAAATAAACAGCCTATTTTGATTTTCTTGTGAACATCATGCCTATTCAGCTTACATGAGTTTAACTCCACCCACATTAAACCTTTTCAGCTCTTTTCCAGTGTTTTACATCAGTCATAAATGTACAGTAAGTCTAATGGGTAAAGAGTGGACATTTACAGAGACAAATTACATTTGCTTTTAGTCCAATAACCCTTAAAACATTCTTAGTGGTTATTAGAGGAAAAAAATCAATACAAGAAATATTTAGGATTTGGGCCTTTTAAAATTGCAAAATTAAAACATTTCCAACACACACCTTCCACACATTGTATATTTTTTCCTACAATTGTACACCCAATATAGGTAAAATTTTTAGAAACTTTTATAAAACCATCTAATTTATTTTTCATTCCAGTAAATGATTATAGACCCAACAGTAATTCTTCTCTTTCTCTCATAGAGCGACTTACACAAGGAGAATTCATCAAAGGAGTGATGGACAATGATGATGCGCTGCATCTTATTCAGTGTGAACCTTTAAAGTAACCTGTCTTATGAAACTTCATCAAGATGGTCTTATGTTTTACATTAACTATTGCATAACAGAATATAAACATGGTAGAAATGCTTATGACTAGACTATTATATCTTTGCTATGTACATATGCTGTATACATTGCTTGGTGACTTGGTGTACTGAAGTGCATGTACTGCAATATAGCACCAAAGCCACAAGAGACTCACAGTCTCTTTAACTGTGGCTACTGTGTGCATGTGTGCCCTTTCTCTACACAGAGATTTATGATGACAATGCAGAAAATGCCTATTTCATTTCATTCATTGGGTACATATAGTTCAAAAGCATCTTGAATAACAAAAACACAATACCACAAGTGCCAAATAGGGCCGATTACTAACAAATTTCCACAACTGAACATGCTTTAAAGGTAATTACTTCTGCTAAAACACTGTGTCAAGGTTGTATAAGATAAGATAATCCTTTATTAGTCCCACAGTGGGAAAATTCAAGTTGTCACAGCAGCAAAGGGACAGCGAAGCACTCAGCAATAGAAACAGGCATTAGAGATACTCTTAACAATTTAGAAATTATAATACAAATGATCAAAAACCACTCTGAGGAACTTACATACTTACAACTAAATGTTTATGACTGCTGTACATGGATCATTGCACCTTGGGATTTAAGTATTGCACATAAAGCTGTATAATAAATAAATATCACAGTATTGTAATGAATGAATATTGCACATCATATATACAGGTCATATACAGGGGTTGGACAATGAAACTGAAACAGTGTGAGACGAGAATGACCACGTTACACTGTAATTACTTCTAACCGGTGGTCTGACCAGTTTAAATCGGTACTTTGGAGGGTGTGATTTTACTGTCCACAAAGTCAAAGTAACAGGTTGGGGACATATACTGGACATATATACTACACGTTATAAGTAAGTAATGTTATGACACTATAAATAAATAATATGTCGAAATACACGTTATGAATTTAGGGTTCCACGTTACTAGGTACATGTCGTCAGTATTTGTAAATCAACATTCAT
>BRDA01011810.1:7249-29217 GCA_036984385.1 Crenuchus spilurus
AACAACAATACGTTTTATTCGAGGAGAAGGGGGGACGGAGAGAGTGTCTGTGTCTGTAGGGGGAGTGTCAGTTCAAAATGAGTCTTTCAAACTTCCTTTTTTTATAAATATATATTAATATCTCGTCCTTAGTACGACGTGTGTGTGCGCTCGGCTCGGCTCGCCGGCCGGCCGGCGGTTTGTGTGCTCGAAGACACTTTCGACTACGTGCGACTTCGAGTCAACATGTCTTTTTTATTTCGTATAAAGCAACAACATTACATCTTATTTTACATTAAAGTCACCTCTGACAGGTGTATACAGTACAGCAGGTTTGAATAGCGTGTGAAGCGCTTTACCGTCCCATTCATATCAAATAAAATAGAACTGATAGTATTACATACGGAGTATGTACAAGCAGTGACAGTCTCCACTGAAATTACATTTTATTCTACATTACAACAACGAAATATGCTTTATTTTTTCTGTACAACTGAGCTTCAGCGTGCATCAGCTTTCACAGAAGCTCGTGTGTTTGGCGGCCGGCCGGCCGCTCGGCTCGGCTCGCGTGTGTGTGCAGCATGATTCCTGCTCTATAATTATATATAAATATTTTTTTCCTTCAAACTTTCTGAGTAAAACTTGACTGTGAGGGGGATGTCTGTGTCTGTGAGAGAGGCAGGGGGGAAGAGGAGCTTATTTTGCATAACAACAAGCAGCGCAGCCAGGTGTGAATGTGTCACATTCCTGAGCGGGGGATTAAGAGAGGGAGAGACCCTGAACACACCCTAACATCATGACGAAAATTTTCGTCGGTTTGGGAATAAGGAAGGTCTGTAGAGCTAGCTTGGAGGGGGTGGGTCTGGGATGCCAGACTTCACTGTTGAGCCTATTGGAGGTGTTGTGGGCTTAATTCAGCAAAACACAGACGAGGGGAGGTGCCTACCTGATGACCCCTGTGAAGAGCTAGTAATGCAGTGTGTGGTTTGGGTACTCATGTGATGGGCTCAATGAGTAACCGTAGATGGTAAGGGTAGCTGGTTGCTGATCGGATCATAAGACATACACACACATAGATTTGTGTGGCTGCTGGTAGTAAGAGAGAGGGGTGGGCCCTATGTAAAGCTCTAATGGTTTGACATAGGATATTTTACACCTTATCTTGTGTATAATTCTAATGTGGGTATTTTGTGCTAAACATTGTCATAGTTTCTAAGTACATCCCTTGTGCTCCACACCATTCTTGTCTGTTATACACCTGGAAGAGTTTTGAAGCCTTTTGATTACAAACATTAATTAATTCTATACATCTAATCCGGCCAATTCCATCCATCCATCTATTATCTTTCACTTAATCCTGATCAGGGTCACAGTTCCCAGGGGCATGGTAGTGGGGAGAAAAGTGGGACTGTTTACCAGGGCCCCAAGTGGGGCGAGGGCCCTTGAGGAGTCTGGAATTTTATTTTCCTTTAAATATTAAAGGAAATAATATTTGATAATAGGGGCGAGGGGCCCTGGGCCCAGAATTTGGGGCCACGCCCCTGACAGTTCCAGTCAATTCCATGAACTGTAAACTCATTTTCAGTTACTTTTTTATTAAACTTCTATTATGTATTTGGAACTATTTCGTAAATGAAAGTGACACATTGACCAATGTGCTTGCACGCAAAGGAATTTGATCCATTTGACCCAGAGCATTTAACCCAGGGGTGTCCAAACTCAGTCCTGGAGGGCCAAACTCCTGCACAGTTTGGTGATCTTCCTGATCAAATTCACCTGATTCAGCGCAGCAGGTAATGAGCATGTTTAATTGTAGTCATATCAGGACAATCACCAAAATTTTCAGGAATCCAGCCCTCCAGGACTGGAGTTGAACATGTCTGATTTAACCCATCCATGCAGTGAAACACACGGTAGAGGGTAGTGAGCACACTTGTGCAGAGTGGTGGGCAGCTCTTATCCACAGCAGAGGGCAGTTGGCGATTAGGTGCCTAGCACTTCAGTCGTGTCCTGTTGACGGTGACTTTCCGGACTCATCTGGTTCCTTATCCACAAGCCCACGGCTGCTCCACAGGCTAGTAGTCACATGTGGATAAAGAGTCTGATATCTTTAGCATCTTAACACTATCAGGATTATGCCAGCACTCTGATTGGCTCATCACACAAACCAACATTAATCAAAGTTTGGTTGTTCCAGCCATGCTCAGCTTTAACCTCCTAGGACCTGGCATGTCCACATATACATCACATTTTGGGTTGTTTAGACCACAAAACTAAATTTTGCCTGGTGTCCTCTTATGAGGCCACCTCAGAAATCATGTAAAAAGATAATTCTTTGTTTTTACACTAATCAGGTGCCAATCAGCCCAAAGAGCAAAGAGAAATAAAGAATGCATGCCATTCCATGTTTGTGTCTTAGGAGGTTACATTTGTAGAACTGAGAAACCACCACCTTACACCCTTATTATTAAAGTTACTGTGTATTGTTTTTCTCACTTTAGCTGGGTCACAATGGCACAAGGCCTCGGAAATTGTTTGGTGCTGTTGTTCAGGGGATGAAAACTGTTATCAAGACACGTTTGTTATGTTACGGCTGTTGGGCTGTTGGGGATGTAGTTATGTACCAGTATTCAGATTTAATGAACCAAACATAAGGGGAAATGAGACAGTAAATCAGGACGTTTGGATTTTTGATTCAGTTTGATATGCATTGCATTTGCATTAGAGTATAACTGCTGAAGTACACAGCAGGGTTTTATAGAGGAGAGAGGGAATTGTTCTGCAGCTGTGATACTGTGACTGTTTTCACTTTTGACTATTGAAATTCATTTTTCTGAAAAACATTTTCTTTTTTTGTTCTTTTAATTCATTCCTTCATGTGCTTTGCTGTGGGAAATTACCCAATGATATTTCATCAATTAAAGCAATTTAAGAGCTTTGCTTAAAGCGGTTGGTAAGAAGTAAGAGGGACATATTGCTTGCTTGCCGATGTGCTACAGGAAAAGACTTCCAAGTCATCTGGTTTTGTTGGTTATGTTCCCTCCAGTCAGTTACAAAAGAACACGTGCTCAGACAAAATGATTGTATACTGTGTTTCCTGAGGGACTGTTTGTCAAGATTTTAAGATCATGTCATTGTATAGACATGCCAAAATAGCACGTTTGTGAGTCAGTTTATGAGTTGAATTTCCATTTCTCACAATAGTAGGTGGTCCTTGGCTTTTAAAGTTTTTTTTAGATCCAATTCTGCTCCTAGAGATCTACCAGCCTACATATTTGCAACAGCCCCAAGCTTAATCTAAAACACCTGATCCAGGTAATGAAGACCTTCAGGAGCATCTGTAACAACCATGTGTATTGGATGGTACCTCTCCAGGACGATCTCTAGATCACCAGTATTGGGCTTCCTTGGGCTTCATGCATTTTGTTCAAGAGATCAACACTTAACTCATTTCTGGCTGTTTGATATTACTGAGTATTTTTGTATTAATACTGTTTGGACTAATCAGGGATATATTTTTTTAGTAGACATGAAGTATTGAGAGTGAGGAATATAAATCTTTAGTGGAGTTTACAGAGTTAAACCAGGAATATCCAGCTCTGGACCTAGAGGGTTGGTGTCCAGCACAGTTTGGTTATTTTTCCCACCTAAATAGTCTAAATATTTCTATAAATAGAAGAAACCCATCCATCCATCCATTATCACACCCGCTTAATCCTTATCAGAGTCGCGATTAGTCCCCTACCCCCTCACTGGGCGCAGGGCAGGGTATTACACTCAGGGGTGGACTTAACCAACATGCAAACCACGCAATTGCTAGGGGCCCCAGAGATCAGGGGGTGCCTGCTGGCCAATAAAGTTTTGGTTCTCTGCAGACTTTTCCGTCCAAATGCTATATTCAATGCATTTTTAAAGCTGGCACACAGTCCGTTAAGTTGTTAAGATATTGGATGTTTGTTCTGCCTGTGTCATGTCAGATAGATGTATTTTAATATCAGAGGTTTCATATTGTCATGTTTTTAACTTTTATTATCGGCCGCACTGTACCGCTAGCCGTGTAGCTTTTAGGCTGGCAGAAGATCGCTCTCTTGCTGCGTGCGGCGTGGAGGTGTGGGAATAAAGGCACACAAGGTAGACGTCACTTTAACTCTTTAGTTGGTACTTCAGTCAATATTACAATGCTGCAGACTGTCTAGCTACAGCACCAGAACTACCGGTATATATAGAGTTCAATGCTGGGACCGTGCGGCAAGTCTAATATAATAACTACTCTGCAAATGCATAAGCGTGCGTAAATAAACAAGATGCTGAACTGTGATTGGCTGAGCTGAATGTCACTCTGAATATCACCGTTACAGTATTAAAACATTAACATTTGAATGTCTCTGTGTGTGGGCGTCTGTCAGTCTGTGATAAGCCATCCATTTACATGCCTCCAAGTGTAACTACTGTCAAAATAATTAAGAATTTCTGCTTATTTTTACAAAAAAATGAGGTTTAATTTTATGTAAATTAGGTCTATTGACCATACAGTCCAAACATAAGTGTAAAATTGATGGTAATGAATTGGAGTGAAGTTGAAGCACAGAATTGGGTGATAATTGTATGCTACATGCGTTGACAGTTTATTAATATTTAATCATTTATTAGGATTTTGTTAATGATTAATATGAATTTTATTATTTTATTATTAACAATGACTAATACTACTACTACTACTAGTACTACTACTACTAATAATAATAATAATAATTAATATTAACTAGTAATAAAATATTATGAATATTAATAAAATATTATTAATAATAATGTTTAAGTAAAGTATTAATATTTATTAATAATAATTTATGTTCAAGACTGCACCACACCATAACCATAACTATAAAAAGAAATTTGTTTGATCAGGGCCCCCAGACATAACATTGCTTGGGGCCCCAGAACTTCAAAATCCGCCCCTGATTACACTATTCAAGGGCGCCAGTCCATCGCTGGGTGAACACATGCACACACATACACGCTCATACATATGAACAATTTATAGTACCCAATTCACCTGACCATCATGTTTTTTGGACTGTAGGAGGAAAATGGAGATCCCGGAGGAAACCCATGCAGACACGGGGAGAACATAGAAACTCCACTCAGATGTGGACTCAAACCCAAGACCTCTGTACTGAGAGGTGAACGTGCTAACCACTAAACCACCGTGCCGCCTATAAGAAACCCATTATACAGTATTTGCATGCACACTGCCCAATAACAGTTTGATTTTTTTTATTGTAACAGTTGATTTTCATGTTTATTTTTCAGTGAAGTAAGAAAAACACATGCACAGGTGAGTGAAACAACAACAAGATAAACAACAAGATAAACAACAACAACATAAACATATGGCTTGGAGGAAGGTGAGGAGCCAGACATGAACATATTCACAGAACAGAAGGGCATGGTGCTTTCAGGTGCCCATCACTTCTCATTCATTGCTGCCCTGACATCTCACCCCTACATCATTCCCCAAAGTTCCCAGGTTCACCAACTAAGGCCAACCACTGCACCCCAACTGGCCTGAAGTTTCCTTGTCCTGTGCAGGTGCGGTGCCAACCATCACAGCATAAACTGAAATGCTTGCTCCTGAGGAGCTTGAAGCTCCTGAAACACTTGATTGCAGACACCACAACAAGGGGATACAAAGTATGGATTACGGCATTTTTCCCAGGACAAGATTTCTGTTGGTTGTTTTTTTTTTCAGTTTAGTCAATTTAGCAAAAAAAAGAATGACCAAAGCTGTAGATCTTTCTATTGGTTACTCTTTACTGCAGGTACTTATCATGACAAAATTGGTAAACCTACATAAACATATACAGTATAAAGGATTATTCATCTTTCCTAAAGGCTCATTTTGTTAAATTTGTCCAATAATTGGTTAATTAAAGCTGGAATAAGCCTTTATACATGGGTATGTAGGTTTACATCAGTTGTCATGGCAGGTTTAGGAAGAGGAAGGGAAGTATTACATTTCTATTTATTGTGTTATGTCAGATTTCTAAAGCTTCTGTAAAGATACAGTAGATGTATGTCTTTGTATATGTGTGAATAAAAGAGGGATTTATGTGGCTCTGCCCGTGCTTAGGTTCTGGACAGAACTGCACGGAGGGGAGCCCAGCTGAGGCATTTACAGTGTGTGGCAGTGAGGCAATATGTGTGAATAGGGGCTGCCCAGGAGATCTGCTCCTACACTCACACAACCCAGAGACTCTGCTTGGTGTCCAATGATCAATACATACAGACTGAAAGGGCTGAGAGAATGAAAGGCCTTCCAGGCTCACTGTTAGCTATTTTCCTCTCTGCCTTTGTATTTGGGCTAAAGCAGAGCCGGACACGAGGGCTAGCGAGATCAAATCAACTCGCCATTTGAGAGGAACAATGCACCTCACCATGTGTTCTCCAGTCCACACACAGATGCACACTCCCAAACGCAGATGTTTTATCTACAGTCTCTGACCCACTGGATTGCACAGAAAGTGGAAGAGAGCATGTTATCTCTGATGTTGCACATCACATGCTCCTGACATGCAATTGGACATTAGAGTGTGCACTGCAGTGCAGTTATATGATAAGATCTCATCACGTAAAGTCATTCTCAGCCACAATGGGCCTCTTCTTTAGAGTCCACGGACTGTCTTGTGCTCTTCCCTGCAATGCTTACGAAGGCAGATACCATCAACACCAGCCTTTATTAACACATCTAACACATGATCAAGAACAGAAGCAGGCTTTACTTTAGTGAAACAGCAATTGAATGTCTATGTCATGCTGCTCCAGCATGTAAACAGTGTGCACAAGCATAGCTATCCAATCTCAGATCACATTAGCTGATAAGGAAGAGTTGCCTAGAGGGTCATTCTGTTTTTTGCAAGATTATTTTCTTGGATTGATTGTATAGAAAGCTTTGTGTCAGGGTTCAAGGCCGGGCCATGATGAGGAAAAAAAGGAGCCTTTCACTATGGGCGTGTTTTCTGAATTGCAGGCCTCCGTAGTGGAGCACTGCTGTTAAAGTATTTATAGAGTTACCAATCACTGCTGGTTGATAACATCAGGAGGCTGATTGCAGAGCTTGTCCTCATATTGGCACGTCATCAGACTCTGTGTCTGCCAGAGTAGACAGAGCTCTACAAAAGTGGAGAGATCGATCCATTCACTAGGGGGCAGTCTAAGTCCACCGATGCAAGAACAGATCCTTTCCACAGCCAGGTAAGGGATCCCTATAAAAGATTTGAGGAAATCTGGACCAACAAGTGAAAAAAGGCCACAGTGTGTGTATGCTTTTGATGCTACAGACATTCAAAGTTTTGACACATTCACAGAAACAGCACTAGACAGTGCAATTAACCAGAAGTGGATGTTGCAATGATCACTTTTAGTCAAAGGAAAAAAAAGCTGATTACAAGCATGAAGACTGTCTGTGAGTCAAAGCTTTCTCTGAGGAGACCCGGACAGAAGCCTGTTTGAGATTAATAAGCCTTTCCCCCCATTTATCATGAATGCATGCTTGATCCCTGGCAAGCCATCTGACACCCTTTTGGTCTCCACTGAAGTAAAAGGACAGAAACTTTTCGCAGAGCCAAAACGTGGAACAAACGACTGGACATCTGGAGGAGAGAAAAGGAGGAGATGATGCTCTTTGTTTATCTACTGGGGCAATTAGCTTTAATTAGCGATCTATTCTCTGCCTGTTTTAATCAGTCCCGAACAGAACGCACTCCTGTTGAATCCCCTGCAACAGCACACACTTTTCTCCTCCCCATGCAGCTGATTGGTCTTGAGCTCCAGAAAAGAGCTGCTTATTGAATCGGCATTGTGAAACAGCAAGTGTCTGCCTTTGGAAGTTCAGTCCTGAGGACGCATGAGAATGACAATTTGGGAAGATAGCATATCAGTGGCTGAATGAGGCTGCACGGCTGAGATGAACACTTATTGTAGTGTAAAATTAGGAATTTGAGGGCTGCCATTCTTTTCACTGGAGCCTATTGTGACTGAGAGCAGCACCAAGACATATCATATGAGGCACAAACTGAAGACATCCATCCAGTAAGTGAGGGAGAGAGAGAGAGTTGTCTGTGCTCACACATTAACCAGCCACATTATTTACAGCAGAGGTAACACGTCTCAGCAGAAAGCATCTCAATGCTTCATTTTCATATGAACTGCCTGCGGATCCCTGGAGGATCGCCTTTTATAAACCCATCCATTCATTTGTGTCACTGCTCTGTCAGGTTTGGGCACCATCGCTGTGGGCTTGGAGGAGCCACACGGCACCTTCCAAACGCTACCGCCAACCTCCAGCTGCTGCCAGGGCGACCCGGCCCAGCTCCCTGTCTGTCTGCGTGATTGACAGCCGCTCCCCCTGCGGGCTGCTGATTGGTACTGCTGGTATGGGCGACGCTGATAAAGCCGAGGGCCGAGGGCCGCCATCAGAGACAGTCGTCCTAGTGCTGTCAGCCCTTCTGTTAAAGAACAGCACCACTGAATTCTAGCTGCTAATGACAACAATGCAATACACAGAGGGCCCGCTTGTCAGTGTATACCCTTATTTTGTGTTTACTTAACTGGTGACACTCCTGACATGTGAGACACTCTTGAAAAGACCACAGTGACATTTGAGGCACACATTTCAATATGTCAATACACACATGTGTGCCATGACAACCCGGGGATGAACTGGCTTCATGCGTACTGTCAATCTTCAGAACTGTCTCTATAATGAACATCCCCACAAACACACCCCAGGCTGATGGGGAATGCAAACGTGTTTGGGTTGCACTGTGTCTCAATCTGAGATTCAAAGTGAACATAAAATATCAAAACATCTTAAACTTCACAGTGTAATTTGTGCATTAGCACTGTACTAACAGTGGCATCATGAACAATAATGGCCGTCTCTTAATTTAGGCAACTGCGAAGGATCAACAAAGAATTTGCCTCCTACTTTGATCACGAAGGAAAGCAATTCAGCTCCTCAGCCGTTCCCAGCAGGCCATTCACAAGACAAAAGGATGTTTACTTATAAACAATATTGTTATTTACTTCATCATGGATTTGTGCAGGTAGACTGAGCCTTGGGGGAAATCTGTGTGAGGTGTGGGCTGTGATATGTCAGTTCCATATGCATGTCACTTCCTGTAATAGCCCAGCAGCTGCTTCGGACCACATAGGTAGACTGACAGTAAACAGGCTCTGAATCAGACAGGATTTCATTCAGACTCAGCTGATGTGCTAACAGTACCATGGGCTGGTAACAGCAGGATGGTGGAAATGATGACGAGATGCTATTGTGGCTCAGATAGTTCACAGCAGGCCGTTGCTTCAGGAAGCTGTTTGAGACACGATGGGACTGCATTCATCTCAGGCCTTCATTTGCTTTACTCATATCTTTTGCCCACTGAAGCACCAGCTAGACTTGTTTCAGGTGGATATGGAGAGAAAAATCACTAAGCTATCTGCAGTGAATGCTGCCAATCTGTGATTGGGTCATGTAGAAGCTTGCATCCTGATCAGGACTATCTCAGTTCCTTTAAATCAATGCAGCTTCCTAAGTGGATAGTCTTGGAGGGCTGGTGTCCAGCATAACTTGGTGGTTTATCTGCTCTGGAGCCATGTGTTACAGTCCTGTTCACATCTAATTTTTAAACTGTTCTGCACTTTTTCACCAGCATAAATTGGTTTCAGAACCTGAAAAGTTTGTTCCCAGTTGGAACTAAGGAACAGCAGGTTCTTCAGCACATGATGACAGTGAAAAAGCAGTTCTCACAGTATGTTCTAGACACTAGGCTGTGAGAACATGTGCACGAAATTGTGGGCAGCCCTATCCATGGCACCCAGGGAGCAGTTGGGGTTAAGGTGTCTTGCTCAAGTGTCAAACCGACGACCTTCCAGTCACAAGAGCTTGTTAGAAGTGGGATTCGAACCCAGACCTCCAGTGGATCATGCAACCTGAACACAGCACCTTTACCACTCAGACATCTTTAACAGACTACTGAAAGAACAGCATACGCTGTGTGCTTAGTGATGTCCAGAGTCACTAGAATGTAGTGAATAAAACTTGTAAAAGATTCTGAGTTTTGCTACAAGCATTATGGGTTTAGAGAAACTGGAAAGCAGCACCAGAGGCAGCTTTTCCTTTCCTTTACCATCTGTTTAGTTTTGTTGTGTTGTGCAACATCCTCTGTTGATGTTCCTATCAAAACTAGTGCAAACCCAGGTCGGTTCTCTGGATAGCACCAATGTTCTAAGATTCCTGATTGGGAACCAATTCAAGAAGTTCATTTGAGTGAAAAGGGCTATTGATGAACCTCAGCTGTTGTTGGGTGTGTTTGAACAGGCAAACTGCTCTCCAATATGAGAATTGAATACTCCTGTTCAAAGGATGCCTACTCTCAAACTCTCAAATGCCTACAAAATTGTCATTTTTGCCTAAATTTGGCATTTTCCTGCATGATGAGAGTCATTTTCACTGCTCTCCATTTATAACAAAGTGGCTATCAGCTTCTGTTTCCATAACAACCATTGGAAGGTGTCGATTACTTAAAAGAGAGACACATGAAAGAGCTTTTATATCGGTCATTTGATGATATGATGGATGTGACAATTCAAGAGTTCAGTGGAGGATGGAACGTTCGCCATGCAGAGATCTAACATCTTTCACAATGCATCACAGTGAACTCACTTTTCATCATAATAAGCTGTAGCAGTGTAAGCTTCGGTCAGGTTATAGCAAGGTCACAGTCTTGCACTGACTTATTCACACATTTCACAGCCAAAGTTACAGCAACGACAATATACGCCAAAAGATAACTCTGAGAACAGATTAAGTAAAAAGTCTGGAGTTGATTTGATTGGCTTTGAGCTATGATATTGATATTATGGTGAAGGACTGTGGCACCTGCGGGTTCTTCAGGAGAGAAACTCACAGAGTGGCCTTGGCCTCAAATGAGATTTAAGAGAACTGATAATGAAAGAACTGGGAGTGATATGACAGACAGAGAGAAATCCTCTCCGTCTGCCTACGTCTCCTCAGGCTAGGATCAACTGGCTTTAACAATATCCTTATCCTTTCATAAAGCCACCTTAGCAGAGTCAGGAACAGCTATCTCAGACCTTTCCTCAGTCTCACTAATGACACCACATCTCAGGTACACTCCATAGCAAAGTCACAAACCATGATGAAATTTAAATTAGGAAAGCTCCCTGAAGGTGCATATATTGACCTGCCTCGTTTATAGACTCCCAGGATAGTCATGATAATTGATTCAGAAATGAAAAACAAAGCTTTAATATTGGAACTGGAGATAGAATAATACCTCCTTAATGCAAGATGTGACGGTAACATATAAGTGCTTTGGCCTTTCTCACGGGTTCCAGACATGTCTAAGTCAAAATATTATATAGGAAGAAGGTATTAGGAGGGACTTTGACGTTTCTCCTGGGCCACGCGAGAGAACAAAACGCTTGGCTAGGTAAAAGCCAGTGAATGTGTTTGTCTAAACGCTGCTCTCATCAGTTGCAGCACAGTTGGATTTATTAACGACCCTTGGAGACAGCAAACACTGAAAAACATGCACAGACATTAGAATGATGTATGAAAAATCTAGGACATTACTTCAGCAGATCCTGTTATTTGTTTGTTGTTTTTGCACCCTGGTGATTATTTATGGAAGAAGCAGGCTCAACGTTTTATGCTGAATGCAGCTGTTGGAGGAAGTATGGAGGTTTGCTTATCTTACAGGAGCTGTTTCTGCCGTGCTTGACGGCGGCAGTGTCCCAGTTGACTGTTTTCCTAAGCTGCCAAGCACAGCTTGAAGCTGAGTTTTGTGCATGAACTCCATCCAAACAATTACTTGAGTTCCATGTGCTTGGCGTACTTCTGCTGTATGTGCTACGTTAAACTGGAACACACAGATTTGCAACACTTTGGTAACAATCACAAAACCTGTTCCTAACATTTGTAACTTTCCCTCATCATTTGGTCACAATTTTTCCCACTTAGCCAAAATATCACCATGATTTCTTTCATTTTGCCCTTAGCAAAAACAAGTATACGTCGAGTACATGTTATTAAGTATACTGAAGTATAATAAAAGTATTTCCTTAAGTGTACTTTTATTTAGCAAGTACACTACAAGTATACTTACTTGGGACTAAATTGGAACACTTTAAGTTCAAGTACATAAAAAGTCAACTGGAAGGATGCTCTATCATTTTATAATTTTACTCTAATTACAGAGCATCCTTCAGTTGACTTTTTATGTACTTGAACCTAAAGTGTTCCAATTTAGTCCCAAGTAAGTATACTTGTAGTGTACTTGTAAAATAAAAGTACACTTAGGGAAATACTTTTATTATACTTGTGTATACTTAATAACATGTACTCGACGTATACTTGTTTTTGGTAAGGGTGCACTGGAGCTAGAGTGGTAGTCTATGGTAGTGTAAGGCAGCCGAGGCCTAAATGTTAGAGAAGTAGGTCGGGCCTGAAAGGTCACTAGTTTGATACCCTGAAACTGCAAAGTTAAATTCACAGCTGAAGGGATCTTGAGCAAAGCACTTAGTGCCCCAAATGCTCCTTGGGTTCTGCAGCCCTCACTACCTATTGTGTATATGCTGTGATCACTCTTGTGTGTATTCACTCTGAATGGGTTAAATCTAGAGAGGAATACCTTAATAGAGATTAATAAAAAATGCCCCTTCTTCTCAAACTTAAAGCCATCTGTTTTTAACCAGTGCAGCTCTAAATCACTACAGTATTGCCATTATTTATGTTGCACTGTTAAAAATGGGTGGTTACAATCAAAATTTATATTTTACATATTTTTCCATGTACTTCAAATGTGGTTGAAGGATATGACATCCTGCATGACGTACTGTTGTTTATATATGAACACACAAAAGTAAGGTTCATTGTAAAAACAATAGAATTTGTCTTGAGAAATGTCATAAAATGCCACACAAACCACCTAAACAAGTCAAAATAACGTAATGCTTCTCCCAGAATTACATTTATTTATTTTACCCCTTTCTTAAGACATAATAAGTCATGACAAATTTTGCTGCTTTATTTTAGAACTGGTGCTGTTATGCTAACATTGCTAACAAAACACTAAATCTAGCTTAAATTATGCTCATTTGTTTCTGTCAAAACACATCAACAAAACATATTTTAACCCACTCAAGTTTCACCCAAATCATAATTAACTAATCAATGTGTTTTACTGAACAGTATAACTTACTGTGAATTATAAAAAATGTGTACTCCATTTGCCATTTTTGACAATGTGTCAGAGTAGGAAGCACTGATACCTTTAGCCATATTTTAGTCATTTTTATATTTCAGAGTCAGTGATACTGTGTCACATGCTATATCAGTTAGTCTGTGACTTAAAAACAGATCTGGATGAGGTTTGAGTGAGCAGAGAGAAATGTTTGGTATATTTTGACAGAAATATCTGAGCTAATTTAGTAAACTGTCAAGTTCTA
The DNA here is from genome assembly GCA_036984385.1 of Crenuchus spilurus. Classification (NCBI taxonomy): domain Eukaryota; kingdom Metazoa; phylum Chordata; class Actinopteri; order Characiformes; family Crenuchidae; genus Crenuchus; species Crenuchus spilurus. The sequence continues at coordinate 20,759 of BRDA01011810.1, forward strand.
GTGACTGTTAGCAATGTTAGCTTTACAGTTCTAAACTATTATTATTATTAAGTGCTGTCAAGTCAGTTCTGACTCCTGTTGGCCATATTGTCATACCCCTTCCCTCTGCCATGTCTTAGTCCATGTGTTCCGTATTTATTTATGTTTGCCATGTGCTTTTGTATGTCTCACATGTGTCATCCTGTTGCTATGTGCTTGTATTTACGTTCGCATCATGTCTCCTACAACACCCACGTCATGTCCCCACGTGCTCTGTTGGTTTACATTTTCCACATGTATTGTTCACGTTACGTCTCCACCCCCAGCCATGTCATGTCATGTCTCATTGTTAGCACCTGTGTCTTGTCCGCTCACAGCCCTGTCCCTTCTTCGTGGGTTAATCAGTGTATGCTACATAGCTTCCTCATGTTTCTGAGTCCTTTGTCATTCATTAATTGTAGGTTTATGTTTGTGAATGTACGTAACTCTGTTGTACGTTTTCAGTGTTGCCACAGCCTCAGCTTTGTTTAGTTTGTTAGTAACAGTGTTTAGTTGTTTGTTTTTGTAATAAAGTCTAGCTTTTTTACAACTTCATCCTTTTTACATCTCTTCATCCTGTCCTCTTGTTACAGCTCCACTGTTATAATGTTTCTCCAGAACATCCTGTCTTTTGTTGGGCTTTCTGGCTTGTCCATAATAACTCTAATTGTATTTGTCCATCTTGTTGCTGGCTACCTTCTTTCTCTTTTACCTTCAGCTGCTCCAAGCATAACTGGTTCTTCTCATAATATGTCCAAAATAACAGCAGTTTGGTTACCTGGGCTTCTAGTAAAAAGTGATGTTTGATTTGGTTGAGGATCCTTTTATTGGTTTCCTTTGTTGTTCAAGGCTCAGAGGTTTTCAACACCGTAGTCATCAATATTCTTTCTGTCCTGCTTTCACACTCATAAGTAACCACAAGTGCATTGTCTGGAAAATTCTGATCTTTATTTGAAGAGAAAAATCCTTCATCGTTGTTCTATTGAGCGCCCGAATGCTGGATCCATTTTTGTTAATGATTGACCCAAGTAGGCAAAAGCTGCCCACCAGTTCAGCATTTTCAACATCAATGTTAAAGTTATTGGTCTTTCCTGGTGTATGAATTTTGTCTTCTTCATACTGAGCTGAAGGCCCATCATTTCACTCTGTTCTTTAAACTTCCTTACAAGGGTCTTCAGTTTTTCAGATTTTCTGTTATGAGTGTTGTCATTGACACTGAAAGTTATTGATGTTTCTTCCACCAATCTTGGATCCTTGGTCATCTTCCTCCAGTCGTGCTTCTTTCATTTTGCGTTCTACATACAGGTTGAACAGGTATGGTGACAGAATGCAGCCTTTTCTTAACTCCTTTGCCAAAAATGAACCAATCTGTAGAAGCATGACTGACTCACAACAGAGACTATAGGGTATTTTATACAGGTGCTAAGGAGTTGCTGCAATCCTTCCTAACATATATGGTTTCCCCTTAAGGTCATGCTTGAAGGAGCTAGCGTTTAAATGTAGCTTTTTGTAGTCATCTTCTTTTAGGACAAATATGCTGACCACCTGCTGCCATCTGTCTCAGTCTGTAAAAGTCAAAGTTATGTGTAATGTGAGGTAAAAAGTCACTTGTCTGTAACCCTCAGGAGTCAACTCTCCTGCTGCCGGGGACAAAACCAAATTTTCACAAAAACACTTATATAACTTAGCGAGATTTTTTCCTAAAAACAAAATGTAACATACCCCAGAAACATTAAAGGGTCTATTTTTCAAATGTATATAGCTTGAGTTGAAATATATTTTACATATTTGCAAGAGGAGCTTAAATAAGCAGAGACACGAGTAAGACAGATGCACATTTTTTCCAGCCAAATGACATGATCTGTCATTCAAATGATAATGACATGGTCATTCTGGACATACTATTTGTTGGATTACCGGTCGTGGAATGTGTACCAAACAAAGACCTCACACCTGAGGTGAACCTGAACAATAGACCTCTCACCTGAATGTTTCACACCTCTCATGAATATTCAATGTAGTGTTAGTGGCTGAGTGAAAACAGAGTGTCGCCTCACATTTCTTAAGCTTTAGAAATAAAACCACATACAATTTCTAGAAATTCCAACACCTCTGTTTATTCTGTTCAGAGCTCAAAAGTCTTGGTTAGATATGTTTAGAGTGTTTTTTTCACAATATATCAGCACATCTGAAAACAGGTTTTTGGAAAGTCTAAGTTTAGAGCAGATTTGATCAAAATATAGATTTATGACACTCTTACTGTTTTGACACTGTTGTTGCTGAGTTTGTGATGAACCTGTGAAACACTTTGGAAAAAAGAATTTTAGATGGGTGTAATTTGTAAAAACACCAGAGTGTCTGAAATACCCTCAGACTCCAGAGGGTTAAGTGAGGTTTTTAAACAGTTTTAAACTTCAAAGTCTCTTACTTAGTGTCAATTATAAATTTACTAATTTCTGTTGTATTGAATAATTTCCATTAACCTCCATCAGTGGCTTGTTGATCAGTGCAGTGATTCCTCATTGGAATAAGGGGATGCTCTGAGGACATTCCATAATTTTGTGTGGTCAATAGTGTCAAAGGTTTTGTTGCTGTCAATGACTCAAATTCATTGGCCTTTTCCATAATCCACCGCACATCTGTGATTATATACAGTATCTCTTTCTCTGGCTTTTATGAATCCTGCTGGCACATCTGGAAACTCTCAGTATAAGACTCAAGACTAAGTGTTGAATGATCTTCTGCATCATTTTACTGTTGTTTTATATGAGTGCAATTATATCTTAGTTTGCACAATCCTTCTTTTCTCCTTTCTTTGAAAATGGGATATATTCTGACCTCTTCCAATCTGAAGTCCTTTGAGTGGTTTTAGAATGTTTGACATAATTTGGTCAGCACATTAACTTTTTTTTTTTTTTTTTTTGCCAATGTGATTTTGCACACAATGGAATTTGACCTCTGCATTTAACTCATCAGTGCACTGAAACACACACACTAGTGAACACACTAGGCTGTGAGATCATGTGCCCAAAGCAGTGGGCAGCCTTATTCATGGTGAACAGCTATACTAGAATAGGCAAAAGCTATACTACAAAACAGACTAAAGCTAAGCTAAGCTATAGAACAGAGGAAGGTCAAGAGCAAGGTCAAGGTCAAAAAATGGAAGCAGGGTCGGAATACAAGAGAGACAAAAAAGAGAATAATGCTCAGTAAGTTCTAGGACAGAAAGAATACTTCACAGCGAGGTGACGTCTGAGAGCCGACTTTATAGGAATGATAAATTATAGGGAATAGGGTACAGCTGAGATAGGGATCACGTGACTAGAGGACTTCTAACATGGATTCTGGCAAGTGGAATTCAGAAAAGGGGAACTATAGAGGAGTGAAAAGGAAGAATAGGATGACCAGGGATGATGGGGAATGGAGTTCAGAGGGATATGGAGGAAGGAATAGGATATGCGAGGGTGGCAAGGGCTGATGGGAAATGAAGTTCTGGAGAGTAAAAAGGATAGGCTTGAAGAGTGGGATGTGTGACTTTTATCCTTCTTTACTTTGACCCATCTTCTCTTCACTGTATCATCTTTCATTCATTTCAGTTTCTTTCTCTGTTTCATTCTTCCCAGGTTTTCCTTTGGTTCTTCTTTGATGATCTGTTTGGTTTGAGTTCCATCTAAAGCTCTTCTGGTTGTCTGTCAATTATATATGGCATCTGAAATCTGTCCCTGACATTTTCTTTGAAGACAGGTAGCATAGTTTTAAATTAATGAAGCAAAACTTGGACTCCACACATCTTGGCTGATCAGCTACATCTTATCAATCAATCAATCAAAATTTATTTATATAGCGCTTTTTACAATGGACATTGTCACAAAGCAGCTTTACATAATCAGTATCAGACATTTTGATTCTAAGCCCAATGTGAGCAAGCCGAGGCAACAGTGGCAAGGAAAAACTCCCTCAAGGCTGGAGGAAGAAACCTTGGGAGGAACCAGACTCACAAAGGGGATCCATCCTCCTCTGATCAACATATAACATTAAACCTTATGTGATCTGCAGAGGTGTCAAGTAATGAAGGACAAATACTTTGTTACTATACTTAAGTAGAAATTCTGGTTATCTGTACTTTACTGAGTAATTATTTTCAGATGACTTTTTACTTCTACTTACTTACATTTTCATGTAATTATCGGTACTTTCTACTCCTTACATTTTAAAAACAGCCTCGTTATTTCTACATATTTCATTTTGTTTTGTCATTTTAAAAACATACTATCTACATAAACTGGCCATCCAGAAAGAGTGAGTGTGACTGTGGTTGGATGATAAGTATAAACATACCATTCTGATACCCTGTTTGTAAGCAATCCATCGCACCTGCACGTCACGTGTCTCATCACTCTCCAGTAAGCTCAGTACTACACATATATGGTCACTAATATATTTAAATGACTAAAAAGTTTTCATTTTTAAGGGGCAGATATGCAGCTGAAACAGGAAGCCAGTACATCCCAAAAAATTCAACATTACCATTTTAATATAACATTATAGTCATTACGGCTTTTAGAAAAAATTTATTTTGGGGGTGGGGGGGTATAGTGCATTATATGCCCCTGTGGCACAGCCTAAGTTTTGGCATTTGTTTTCCTTACATGACTTTTACTTTTATACTTTAAGTAGTTTTGAAACCAGAACTTTTGTTCTTTTACTTGAGTAAAAAGCTTAAGTTGATACTTTAAACCCTAGTATCTGTACTTCTACCTGAGTAATGACTGTCAATACTTTTACACCTTTGGTGATCTGTGACATATGGCTTACTGTTGTCTACAAAAATGAAAATGAAATGAACTGTTGTTGCTACTATTATTTTGCAAGTATGTCGTTGTCCATTTACAGTATATATAAAAAACAGTATATCATACAGTACTGTGTGTCATATCCTGTCTGAAGTTTGGCAGAACTGCTACATTTAGAGAATGTGTATTGCTGTGCTTGTAAATCCAAACTAAGTAAAGTTCATAAATTGCCAGAAAACATCATCTATTCAAGATGAATTACTCCGTTGTGATTTGAGGCAATACATGTAAGCATGCAGCAGGATGCTAAACTGGTGCATATACGCTTGCATTGCTTGTAAGCTACATTAAACAAAGCTTAAGATAAAAACACATTGTCTACATTTTAAGGAAAGTGGAAAATGTTCTGGACCATCATTGTAAAATGTCTCAGCCGGTATTGCAGTTTGGACTGGAATTCACTCAAGATGCAAGAAGATGCTACATCCTGATTTATGATGACAAAAGAGCATCTGACACTGCGCCATTGAAAACGAGAGAACGAGCGAGAGACAATACGTGCTGCTTTTGAAGCCAAAGTCTTTCCCCTCTTTCTCTCTCTGTGGAGCACTGCGGTTTCAGCCCTGTTATTCTCCCCAGGTGCACGCCCCCATCTCTGTGTGTCTGTGAGTGAAATAACTCCATCAAATCATCCCATCTGACCAGGAGAGTGACGGGCCCACTGTGAGAGCCCTAATCTCCAGTTTTATGGCCAATCTGGTGCATAGTGTAGGAGAAAGACAGCCAAACTACACAGAAAAATAGAAAGAAAGAGAGAGATGAAGAGAAAGAGAGAGAGTTTTAAAGCTGCTGGCTTTCAGCAGTTCAGGCATTACTGTGGAAGAAGAGATGTAGTGGACTTTAGCAACTCTTCATGGGAAACAAATTACGTCAAAATGACAAACATGGACACTGGCAGGCTGACCAGTGAAGATCCAACTATAGAGTCTTTCAGCTCAAAGACTGAGACGCATGGAGGGTCTCCAAAGCAGGACGGTGTAATCCGGCACTTTGGTACGGCCAGATCTCTTTCAGAATGGGCCAATTAACTGCAAAGAGTTGTGGTTAGTGGGCAGGGAGAAAGGGGCAGGTGCATTGGCAGGCATGGACTGGGTGGAGAGAGAAAGAGAGACTGAGAGAGGAGCTGGAGCCTGAAGTTCAGTCTGGCCTTGTGTTGGAGGGCGTGTCTGTGAAAATGCCAGGACAGGCCGTGCTGAACAAATCAAACATCAAAAAGCCCCGTCCATCCTCTCGTCTGTCTGTCCAAAAGGGGCTGGAAGCGCTCTTCATATAAAGGAGATGAGAATGGCACGCCTCATTCTGCTTTGTTCCAGCAGGCTGCAGTGAAGCTGCCATAAACATAATAATCCCTTTGAGAGCGAGCTGCAGATAAGGAGCGAGGAGAAAGAGGGGCGGGCACGCTGGAAGGTCCAGAGCGACAAACCGACACACTGGGATGGTAAATTATTCCAACTGTCCTGACCAGCCTGAGAAAAGTCTGCTCTCTTCTATAACTTCTCTCTCTCTCTCTCTCTCTCTCTTTTTCTTTTCAGTTTCAAGTTCAAAACAGCTTTTTGTGGCATGACTGTATTAACTCCAGTAATGCCAGAGAATAACAACAATAACTATAAAGACATCAATAGCCACTATAATATATGCAGGATGATAGTGTACTGTACAACAAACGTGTAAGGTTTTTAAAGTAAATATTTATTTATTTATCTATCTACTTTTAAAATGTGTCTTACTTAAATCATTTAAGATTTCAAGGAATGTAACTCAAATAAAAGAAAATGTTATTAAGTTAAAATGACTTTGGTGGCTCAGCGTGTTTTTAGTGATAAATTAACATGATATTCATTTCTTATATGTACTAGGGTTTGTAAATAATATATATTGGGGTCAGAGTTAGGGTGTGGATTATTTCTCTGTCTTCTTCTCATCCTTTCACATTTCTTTTTACCTCTGTTTTCTTTATTTGGTTTAGTTAACCCTTTCATGCATGAGTAATGAAAGAAATCTATCATGATTTTCCTCCAAAATGATTTTATCCGCTTTCAATATGATAAACATATGTCAGTCATTTTTGTTTACCATGTGTTTTGTTGCACTTGCAGTTACTAACCACCAGTGTCAGGGTTCGCGCTGGCCGCTCGCCACATCGCCAATGGCAAACTCAGACAGCGTGTGGCGAGGAAAACATGTCATCAGTACGCCACGCTGGCTAAAAGCAATTTTCTAACGTATGGCGAATTCAAATCGTCACGAAAATCACAAAATCCGGCAATACTCCGCGAGCTGTCCGCCATCTTGAGTTTATCTGCTGCTCCGTAAACACCCAAAATTAGAGGTGGGCGGATCGATACAAAATATCGATAATATCAATACCAACGCTGGTATTGGTACTGAACAATACTCGTGTAAAAAGATCGATACTTAAGCTTTTTTCTTTCCTGTACGCATTGACTGCTGTGCACGCGGATTCATCAAAGTCTACACTCTGTAAAAGCAGCGCTGTGCTGCGTCACACAGCATGAGCAGCGCAGCCAGCCTCCCCCGTCGCTCCTCCCCCCTCTCGCCTTGTGTTGTTGCACCATCACGTGGCTCAGCAGCGCGAGCCAAACAGCCATGCAAGGCTCAGCCTGGCCCGCCCACTCAGCGCTCTCCTCCAAGATTGTTTTAATTAGCTTTAAGTTATATTTTTTACACTCTTTATTTAAGAAAAATGTAGAGAAGTGCACTGAAAGGAAGAAATTCCTTATTTTTTGTATTTTATTGTATTGTTTGACTTGAAAAACAGAATAAGTTTGAAACTGTTTACAGTATTTGTTGTATTGTGGTTTGTCAACCCTCTACCTCAGGAGATTTTGATTTAAGTTGTGTTGAGTGATATTTTTTACACTTTGTTTATTTAAGAAAAAACTATTCTATTTGAAGCTAAAGAAGCAAAAAAAGAAAGAACTAGAAAAGATGTCCAGTGAGGGGAGAATTTTTATTGAATTTTTTTTATTGTGGTTTCTCATTTTCTACCTTAAAAATGTTATCCTAATGTTAAGGCAAACTTTGTTTTGTTAGTGTTATTGTTATTGTTATTGTTTCTAAACAAAATGTTGATTGTGATAAAGTATTTTTTCACCTACAATGTTTGGTGAAATTCTATCCTATGTCTTTTAGATCCTTTGGATCTATGAAGCTTAAATATTAAAAAGTATTGGTATCGATATCGGCGATACTGGCCCTGCATTTACTTGGTATCGGATCGATAGCAAAATTCCTGGTATCGCCCACCTCTACCCAAAATAGCCCGAAGCAACATCATCAGGAAAATAACCACGAAATAATTAATGATAGGTGGGTCTCTAAATGCTGATTGGTTGAGAAGTTTCGCGCGTAGAAAATTAAAGTATAAAATTACAGTATTATAGTTGAATTGAAAGTGCACTCAGGATAACCCAACATGGTTTGCACTCAACAAAACTTATGTAAGTAAACATGGTCAGAGTCACCATAGTCATACACAGTTATTCCCAGGCTTGTGAGAGACTGTTTCTGGAATAAATAAACAAGTCGACAAAGAGCTGTACACATTGGAATTTTTTTATTTTGAAT
>BRDA01011811.1:0-25626 GCA_036984385.1 Crenuchus spilurus
TACTGCTGCTGTCTTTGCATTTGAGAAACATTGAATTTGATTGCTTTGCCGCACATAAAGATCAGCGAGCAAACATTTGCATTAACATTTGATGCTAACTAATTGATTGTGATGTTTTCAGCTTCATAATGTTATCAGGGCTGTGTGCCACCATCAGCAACAGCAGGAACAGAGGTGATACAGAAGCACAAGTCAATTTCAGCTTGTATCAAAGAAAGAATCTACTGGGGTCTGATCAGTGGCTCCAGTTACTGGTCTTGACATTTAGATTTTGCATTAACAAGCAGCCACTGTCTGGAGATCTGTCGGAGAGAGGGGAACCAGAGTGGACAAGCCGTGCTGGAGAGCAAGATGGAGAGAGAGTGAGAGTGTTAGAGAGAGAGAGTGAGGGTGAGAGTGAGCAAAAGGGAGTTAGCAAGAGTGATGTGAGTGAGAAAGTAGGAGAGTGAGGAAAAGATTGATAAAGACAGTGAGAACATCACATTAAAGGCATGATCTGTTGATCTGTTGACTTGACTACTGCAACTCGCTCCTGGTTGGTCTTCCTCTGTGAGCCATCAGGCCCCTGCAGCTGATCCAGAATGCAGCTGCTTGGCTGGTCTTCAATCAGCCCAAATTCTTCCACATCGCTCCACTGCTGCATTCATTTCAGTGGCTTCCTGTAGCTGCTCCTTCTTTTTTTCTGAACAGTTTTTTGATCACTGCAACTAGAAACACTCTCATCCTGCACTAATTGTATCACCAGATTTGAGAGGTACTGAAGAGCCCCTCAGCCTTGCATGTGTTAATTAGATCCATCAGACTGAAGAATTTGAAATTTAATATAATCTCTTAGGAACATTTTCAGAAGCACTCAATATTTTCCTTTCATAAATGTTTAGATTGTTTTCCCTTTTGACATCCTCCTGCCTGCTGTTATTCTGACCACCCGCTGCTTTTTAATATGGCTGCACATAAATGTAAAACTCACCATCACACATACTGTCCCCCTCAGTAATATGTCTGCATGAGAAGCACAGAAAATATAGGCTGCATTATTGTCTCTATCAGTGTTAATTTCGTTAACGATAATTATGACGAAAAATATTCGTTGACGTCCATTTTTTCACGACGAAAACGAGACGAAAACTAAATAAAAACTAATATTTTAAAAATGAAAATTATAACTAAAAGTATTAGACTTTTCGTCGATGAATAAAAACGAAACGTTACAGAATGACTAAAATATTGTTTTTGTCCAGTAATCCGCTTTTTAAAATAAACCTGCCGCACGTCTGACTTTCTCAAAGCACGTTAAGCTCCACAGTCACACTGCTGAAGTTTAACACAACGTGCTGACGTCACTGCCGCAGCTTGGACGGAAAATAATGATTTTAGATTTATGGAGTAATTTCACTTTCACTGCCACACAAAACAAAACAGAGCAAAGTTTGTGGATGTAAAATAACTGGGAAAAGCACTACTAACCTCAAGAGGTCCTCAGTTCTCACCACCATGAGCTTTACAAAAAGGTAAGTTAACGTAATGTAGCTAGCTAGTTCGCTAACGGTGATGATTATGTATATCTGATATGTTTCATTTTTGAATGTTTCAGTGTATAAAGGGGAAATGTGTAATCTGTTATCATTATCTTAGGTGTTTAGGTTCAATAGACCACAAACACGTCTAACTGGAGCCAAAAGACACACATACAACCTCCGTTCCATTTTAAATACAGTCACATAACCAAACGAAGAGGAAAGCACACTGGAGAAATCCAACTCTTTCCCTCTTAATCTATCCTTTATCGTTTGTGACAGAAAGCTCAGAGGACAGACTTCTTCCGTGTGTCTGTTGTTGGTTATACTGGATATTTACGCAGATAATAAATAATTTCTGTTTTTTAAGAGGCTGTGAAGGGATTGCTGTTAATGTGTGTTTAGTCACGTTGATACCAAATTGTATTCACATACTACATTTTGCCATGTAAAAGTTAAATAAACGTGTTTTAGAAAAAGAAAAATGGGCCAACTTTCTTCCACAATATCTGATGTCATTGTGTTATTAAATGAAACAAAAATTAAAGACTATTGTTTTATTAAAGTAACAGTAAGCAGTCTAAAATAGCTCTAATTTAAAATAGTATAACTAAAAAATACAACTAAAATGAGATTAAATATTTTAAACATTTAATTGACTAAAACTAGACTAAATTGTTTTCAGTTTTCGTCGACTAAAACTAGACTAAAACTAACAATAACTAAATGACTAAAATATGACTAAAACTAATATGCATTTTAGTCAGAAGACTAAGACTAAAACTAAATCAAAATCACCTGTCAAAATTAACACTGGTCTCTATGTCCTAATTCTACAAGTTTCAACTTAAAAAGTGTTGTATACTGTATCTCTCTTCTTGTCATCCTAATATAATTATACAGCACCCATGTTTTTAATATTGTTCAACTACCAAAAGCTAAAAGCTAAAATCATCAACACAAAAAAGTAACTAGACCACCACATTCAGACAAAATACTATTAAAATGAAACAATTAAGAGGACCCTGAGTGGCTTATGGCAATCAAAAGGCGGAGCCCAAGAGAGCAAAAATTGGCAGTGCCCTCTCTGGGCAGGTAGATGGCGCTCTCTCTCCCTATCACTCTCACATTGCAATGTCTGCTGTCTCAGGCATCTATTGATTGGTCCATTTGGAGCTGGGAATCCTGCGCTTTCCTCCGTGTGCGTTGGCTCCCCAGTGACGTGTATCAGCGGTAGTTGGAAAAGAGGTGGTGGCTGCATCACACGCAATGTAGAAGGCTTGTGCTTGACTTCACCCTTTTAGAGACAGGGACATTGCAAAAGTGATGTGTAGAGTCCTAATGGATGGGATGGGTTAATTGGCTACTACTACATTGGGAAGGGGATCAAATTGCCAAAAAAATTGGCTCCCCAGTGACGTGTATCAGCGGTAGTTGGAAAAGAGGTGGTGGCTGCATCACACGCAATGTAGAAGGCTTGTGCTTGACTTCACCCTTTTAGAGACAGGGACATTGCAAAAGTGATGTGTAGAGTCCTAATGGATGGGATGGGTTAATTGGCTACTACTACATTGGGAAGGGGATCAAATTGCCAAAAAAATAAAATAAAATAAATGAAATAATAAACTCTATTTTGCTGTCAAAATGTATCTGTATATTAACTACTCTTATACTGTTTCATTGCTCATGACTGAGCACCAGTGTTAACTTTAGCATTTTATACTGATAATATCATACCAAGCCAACATTGGTAATGAAAGGGTGAGCTATCAGCTAGATAACATTAGTTACCTAATATCAGGTACGACAAACATTCACTTTAGCTAGCTAATATTAGTAACTAAATTGTAAAATAAGAAATTAGTTAATGTTAGCATGCATCCACAGGCACCAGACACAACCTCATTAATTTTAAGGTAAGAAAGTAAAGTGTATTAAACCATCTAGATAGCTATAAATACATACCTAACCCCTGCACCCCCCAAAAAAAAACAGCCCTCAAATTGCCTCTAATTATGGCGGTCAGACCCCCCAAAGCCAGCCCCACCCTTGACAAATCTCCCCTGTAATTTGAATCATGAATTAAAACTTTCCCAATTTGTTGCACTGTTGCTTTAGTAAAGGAGAATGTGTTACAAATCTGGGAAAACAAGATTATTGTAAGATTGCTGTAATCAGGAGGAGATGGAAGCAGGTGTGGAATCCAAGACTGTAAGCTTATTCGACAAAGACAACAAAAACACTTGACTGTAGCCAATAAAAAGAAAAAAGCTGTGACTTTGACAAACGTGACTAGAACTAGACTTGACTGTGACATGAACACATAGAGAGATACACAGAATGACCAACAAGGGGCTATGAAACATGAGGGAACTTTAAATCAAACTAATCAACACATGGAATGGGAGTCACAAGACATACAGATGTAAACAATGAACTAGACACGACTGGGGCATTGACATGATGCAAGCATGACATGAAGGACAAAGATGCACATGCAAACACGTGACAAGACACAGGGGCGTAGCTCGAGACAACGCGTCAAAGGGTAGGTCACAATAATGCATCTGAATGAAATTATTCAAAACTAATAATTACTTAATGGGGAAAAAGTGTTACAGTGTTATCAGCTTCAGTGATAAATTACTGACATCAGTACTGACAAAATAGCAATTATATCTATAATACTATAAACATAGTATGTACACAGTTTATGAGTGTTGTTGGATACACTGTTTGAAGTGGCTTACAGAACTTACAGGAGTGCATCCCTGTAAGTTTTTCCCAAGTGGAAAAAACTCCTGGGTGAGTTCTCAAGTGTTAATGAAAGTAACTCACTATCAACGTCAACACTACTGTACTTCCAATCACCCACTGAAGGTCACACTGAAACCACTGCTGAATTAGATTAACTTGCATTCGTCTGGACTCTGTACATGTAAACAGGAGGTTATGTGAGAGCTAATAATCCTGATTATTATGATGTTGTCATATTAGTGCATCAATCTGTTTTCCTTCGGAAATGTGTGAGCTAACGAGATGCAATGATGGGACAGGAACAAACACTGATGTCTGATGTCTGAAAGAGTGATTAGCAGAGGTGTATCTGTGTGGGGGTTGAAGTGGAAAGGTGTTATTTAGAAGCCTAAGACGTGTTTATTTATGCAGCTGCAGTAAGGAGGTCCAGGGTATGCATGAGTTTTTTTATTTCCTCTCACCCTTCCATTTGATGCTACTACTGTGGAAAAGTAAAAGTGTAATTTTTTTATGAAGATAAGTTGATATTTGGGGTCAATGCTCAAATGAGGAAAAAAGGGCACAGTTCCAGTTTCATGCATTTTGACCATTGTAACTCTTGTAGCCAACTCATTAAACTGGATACTAAGAGAGTAACTTAACTGTGTCAGAAAATCTTGTACTCTTAAAATAGATGGTTCTTCAAGAGTTCTTTACTAAAGAAAATGGTTCTATATAGAACCATAAAGACTTAATTTTTTATGGTGAAATGGATGTTCAGACTGATGAGGAATGTGTTGTAGATGGTTCTATATAGACACGTTTTGAAAATGGTTCTATATAGCACCATAAAATGTAAGAGGTGGGTGGGAACACAGAGCATCCACCTAATCTTAGTAACTCACTCCTGCCTGCAGACCACAGTGAGAGGAAAATGACTTTTTGCTGTGCTCATTGCACACAACGGTATTTGACCTTCACATGTAACCCATCCATGTAGTGAAACAAACACACATTAGTGAACACACTAGGCTGTGAGAACATGTGCCCGAAGTGATGGCCAGCCCTACACATGGCATAGCAGTTGGGGGTTAGGTGCCTTGCTCAAGGGCACTTCAGTTATGACCTGCCCAGCGATTAAACTGGTGACCTTCCAGTCACAAGACCAGATCCCTAATCACCAGGCCCTTCTTATGATCAGCCTGGTCAAAAAAGCAAAATTAATCAATGTCTGGATAATTGGTGGAGTTCCAAACCTTTTTAACAATGCAAGGTTTTATCAACCAGTAGTGTAGTGTGGGAACAGCCTGCATCATTCAATGGCAAGTCATGATGTTTGCAGGTGTAAGCAACATTTCAATCCATTGATGCTTTATCATTTCCATTTGTGTCTTTGATTAGTGTTTCAGTGTTTAAAGCCCCTTTCAAATGAAATCATTGTCTTCATTTCGTCTTTTTTGCTTATGCTACACTACTTACTTATAAATTTTAACCTACATGCTCAAAGTTAAGCACAAATTATGATCTAAATAAGTCAGATTTTAGTTTATTTTTTCCAAATTCTATTTTTTCTAAACAAAGTGGAGCCTCAGTTATTGTTTGCCCTGGTTACAATTCAGTTATCTTCAACTTTTTTTCTGGGAAATTTTGTCCCAGTTATTGTTCATCCACCCAGTTCTCACTGGCAAGCCCACATGACTCGCCGCTAATTTTATGAAAACAAAGCAGCCACTCACTCGTTCATCACTCAACCACATGTTCGTCGTTCATTCTGGTTTTGCTTCTTATTGAGTGAGCATTACCCTGAGCACTCATTCGAAACATTTCCATTCTTTTTCTAGTGTTTTTGTGCTTGTTTATTGAGTGCGCCAGAAACAGACCTCTCTGGACACATTTCCATATGCCAAGAAGAGTCTTCAGTAAAGATAAGAGTGATGTTAAATGTTAATTTATTTATTTCATTAGTCTTTTGTATTTATTTCTCATTGTTTTCTGTATGTAAAACTATAGTTTGTGAGCAAATAATATCATCTGATGGTTTATTTTGCAGAAAATCAACAGAATAAGCAGAAAAATGCCATATTTAAGCAAAGAATGTGTTAACATGTAACTTGGCCAGGGGCTTCCAACATAGGTACAGTCAAAATTATGTATGTCTGTCTAAAGCCTATTTAAGGCATGCCAGTTGCTGGCACAGATGTTAAACTACTTGCACACAATTCCACAGAAAAACATTCACAGTAGAATTGCAACAGCAATGGGACAACAGTACAAACAGCAAAATATGCCTTCTGGAGCCTAGAAACACCATTTCAGACACCTTTGGGATGCTTTTGGAAAGTAGAAATAATTGCCCAACATCCGTCTGACCTTTGTAAAGCTCTTGTAACAGCAATAATTTTATTCTGCTCAGCCACAACTGGTAGAATTCTACTTATGTAGAATATATATTCTACAATTCCCAGAAATTCATAAACAGACAGATGTCTAATGCAAGATTTTGTAAAAGTCAATGAAGTATTCACACCTACCAATTTCTCATATATCCAACACATCAATAATGAGTATTGCCTAAGAATGTTTGTTTATAGTTTAACATGGTAACAAGATAAAGAACACTCTTCACTTCATCTGTGAATGGTCATAAAGTTTTAGGTCATTTGTCTGTATGTATACAATCAGTTTATGATCTGGATCACTTATGACATAATAATAAAGAGAGTAAACACTACATTTCAAAGACGGTTACTGTACCACACTGGATTGTACAGACATGGTTCTATATTTAAAGGCAACATCTTCCTCTAGATTTTCATGCAGTCCAGAGACTGGACTAAAGTTCATCTGCAGTCATAAACAATTTGTGCACTTCATCATCTGAGGCATTGTGAAAGAAGATAGTCAGACAGCCTCTAAGAGAACTTCAAAACTAGTTTTCATTGTTGATGTGAAATGATATATGCAGTGCACATAATATGTACATTTATTTGAATGTGCAGTAACCAAATAAGCTTTAATAGACCTAATTAATGTCATTGCACAGGGGATAACCACACCCAAAATTAACTTCATGTACAGCCAGCAACTCAAACCAGCACAGTTATTGTGTAAACAGCTAAAGCAAACATAATAGTTGTTATTACATTTTGCTATTCAAAAAGAATACCTAGTTGTTTTATTTTTAACAGACATTGAATCTATTTGTCTGCAACCTCTAGAAGTAAAAGACTGAATAGTAAATCAGATCTCACTCACGTTGACATGTCAGACAGAACAGCAAAGAAAACAGAATTGTGCATTTTGAGTGATAGATGTCTTACACCTGAGGTACCCACATATAAACATAACAGAAATGTCTGTTGTAAACCCTTGCTATTTATCCCATGCTTGTGCTTTTAAAGCATTTAGTGTGATTTGTCTTTGTTAAGAACAAGATGTTAATCTTAATGCTGCAAAAAAGGAAAAATATCTTGTCTGTTCATTTTATAATTGTGCTGTAGCATAGGTGGCAATCTTTTCACACACAGATGCCACAGTGACCTACTTGTGTTTGGCTGTTTCTCTGAAAATCTGTATACATGAGCCTTTTAAGTTTTTCCTTTTTGTTTGTCGCTCTAAATGATTAGAGGGATGTCAGGCATTTATTTTTATATGTATTTGTGGTAGTAGCATAGCCTGCTTACCCAGTTCAACAATCTGGAAAACACCATCAGTTCCCTACCCTGGCATTAAAATGGGCAAAAATTCTGGTATACAGTACCAGTCAAAAGTTGGACACACCTTCTCATTCAATGTTTTAATTTTATTATAAATTTTTATTTTATTGCTACATTGTCAATTAATACTAAAGTCATCCAGACTATGAAGGAACACATAAGGAATCATGTAGTAAACTTAAAAGTGTTAAACAAACCAAAACATGTTTTAAATTTTAGATTCTTCAAAGTAGGCACATAACTGTTAATCTCAAACTTTTAATAGCTCTAAAATGAGAGAGCATCATCTATCCACCCGGAGACAGAATGACCAATTTTGCTCTCTCAGACCCCAGCTGCCGACAGCAAGCAGCATGGCCGGCACTCAAACTTGCAATCTTCTGATCATAGTGTCAACAGCTTAGTCTACTGAGCGTATGGGGGCCCATTTTGAACAAATTTAGATTGACCTAAATACTATAGACAGTATACATCAGAAATAAGTTAAGCAAAATGACCCTTAACAAAAAAAGAGTCTCTGCAGGTTGGAAACATGTTATTGAAATAACACAGTTTGGTGTTTAGTTATCCAGTTTCCTTAAATGACATAATTTCCATCTTAAGGTTGAGGAATATAAAAGTGTGCTATTGTGAACTCTGCAACATTTTATTTTTACTGTCATTTAACTTACTTTCTGTTAACAGTAATAGAGCTAATACTTGTGTAACTGTTTCAAAATATTGAAGGAAAATATTACAAATAATATAAAAAGCTACAGTATATATCAATAATGCTATTTCTATCTCTTTTACATTATGTGGAGTTTCTAAATCTGGTCATCTTGATTCTGCCTGTAAACCTAAAGTAGGATATGATTGGCTTACAAATTTCAAGGTCTGATAATGATTGGCTTTCATCTTTCAAGGTCTTATGTTATTGGCTGATTACCTTATCTGGCAGGACAGTCAATGAAATGTTGGATTAGAACAATTTTTCACAGCTGAATAATGAAGAATGAAATATGATTGATGATTTAAAGTCATTACTGTATTAATGGAGGAGGGGATACATCATTTTTATTAGTCTCCAATTATTATCCAGTTCATTAACTGTATTATAAAATTATTTAAAATGACTCAGTTGTAGACTTTTCTCAAGCTATTCTTTCAAGATATAATCAGCTATGGTACCTATTTACTGTTGTACAAGGTCAGTTTCTTATTGGTTTACAAGAACACAAACCTGTGTTGTTCACAGAGCAGTTCTGGATAAACTGGGTAAGGCAGAGACTGCGTAAGAATGTGTAATGGTAAACCTATAAATTTAGCAGTTCAGTTATAAATGTCCATGGCTGTATTGTGAATGTAATTTATTTTAAAGCAAACATCAAACAATTGTTTATTTAAGCTGTAGTTTACTATGTAACTGTACACAAAAAAAATCAATAAAAATAAAAATGTGTTTGTTTTGATCACTTGTAAATTATTGCGTGTAGATCCTCTCCTTATTGTAGGACCTGCCTTGAAAAATGAAAACACCGTAAAGAAGGGTCTGAAACCTGTCTGTAGTTGCAGGCACTAACTAAAGAAGGAAGTATAAGTATTTAACAAAATATAAACTGCATATACAATACCAGTCAAATGTTTGGACACATCTTCTCATTCATTTTTTCTACATTATAAATTAATACTGAAGTCATCCCGACTATATAGGAACAAATAAGGAATCATGTAGTAAATTTAAAAGTGTTAAACAAACCATGCATGAGTTGCTGGCCTTTCATCCTGAGAATGTAGAATCTTGTTTACCAGTGGCATGTATTAATGCTGCCTTTCTGCATGTACAGATGACCTGTACATGAGCTGTGAAATTAACCTGACACTCTCCCTGGGTTTTGAGTAAAGGCTAACAGCCCCCCATCTTGTCCAGTCAAATAAAATTAATGGATTGTGAAGGGTTAGGGGTTAGAAGGGTTCTTCTGCCATTTATCATAAAATTGTTCAATGTTGTAAATGTGTTATTAGCTGCTGTAGTAGCTATCCAGGTTACCAGTCAATTGATATTTACTGTGTTTTTTACTGTTAACACTGAAAGTTTCCAGAGCTTTGATATAGAACAGTACTTTTATTGGATCTTCATGCAGGGCAACCTGGTGATTAGGGATCTGGTCTTGTGATTGGATAACAATATACCTTGTGATAGGTAACAAAGTACTTTTAAACTAGTTGATTTAAATACATCAGTTTTATTGGTTCATTTGTTCCTTCATTCATTCATACTTTTAGCGCTTATAATTATGCATCAAAAATAATACCATAAACATTTTAATTTGTGTTCCAAATTTAATTAAAAAAGGCAAACTGTCATATTTTATATTCATTGTGTAAAGTGACATTATTTTTTATTTTATTTTAATGTTTCTAGTTCATGAAAATCAGAAATTCTAAAATGTAAAATTCTAACTTTTCATTTTGAGTTTAAGTTTACAATTAAAACAGTCCACATTGTGTATCTCTCAGGCTACAATTGTTACATTTCAAGTCACTCTTGATCAAGAGACAAGTGTCTTGCCTGTTGCTCAGTGCTCCAAAGTCATCTTTACTAAATTCAAGATGTCTAAAGCCCAGTGTGAAGCTTCTACAGTGTTGATGGTTTGGGGATCAATGTTATGTGCTGGTCTTTGTCCTCTGTGTTTTTTCAAGTCCAACATCAATGCAACCATCTTCCAGTAGATTTTAGAACACTTCATGCTTCTGTCTGCTAATAAATTTAATTGAGATGTCAGTTTCATTTTCCCACAGAACTAGCACCTGCCCAGAGTGCCAAAACTATTACTAAATTGTTTCTGACCATGATGTTACAGTGCTTGAGTGGGCAGCCAACTCATAAGTCATACTGAGCAACAGTAAAACAAGGTTTGAAATAAGTCAAAATATGTTCAAATATATAGGATTACTTTTTTAATTGTAAAAAATGAACTTTTGACAACATTGTACTATTTAATTAAAGGTGAGAACATAACAGTGTTCTGTATACACCACAAACTGAGTTGGAAATGAAAGTAGTGAAAGTAAAAGCAGGTAAAATTTCCTTCCACTTGGATCAGCACTCAGAAATCAATGATTAAACATGTTCAGCTTCTTCAGAAAGGTTGAAGTACATGATGTTTAAGTTATAAGACCAGTAGGATGCAATAAAACATGTAATAAAAGCTGCAATAAAAGGAAACGCTTTCTTATTGTGTTTTAGACCATTTCCCTGATTTCCATTCTGTCCATGCAGTTCCTTTAACCAAGACTGACTTGAACCTCCAACAACTTTTGACTAGCCACAAGGAGCTTTTGACCAATCATTGCTAAAGAAGAACTTTTGACCAATCAATGAGACTCACAGCGTTATAAAAACCAACCTCTGAGACTCTAAAGCACTTTGACCAATCGCTGTTTGGTAGAGGCGTCACACTCCACATGCACTAAAGAGCCGGCAGAGCGCAGCGAGCGCTTATTCTCCCGCTACCGAACAGGAGCTGTGCGCCTCCGTGGAGTAACCATTGGGAGTAAGGAGTTGTAGAGCATGTCCACGTCCATTTTACATTATAAACCACTTTGCAGCTCTCTGAAGTGGCATGCAATCGCTCCATAGGTTGGTAGCGGTGGAGGCACCTGCGAGCGAGACGTACCTGTACAGGATGGCGGACTCGTTGAGCAACCTGAGCGCGCTCAACTCGTCTCACTTCAGCCACGTGGAGGACATCGACGTGGCGGCGGACGGTTCGCACGCGCTGCGGATCTTCGTCAGCATCATCTACTCGTTCGTGTGTGCCGTGGGTTTGGTGGGCAACATCCTGGTCTTCTTCTTGATGAAATCGAGGCAGAGCAAGAAGCCGTCCTCCGTCAACTTTTTCATCCTCAACCTGGCCGTGACCGACTTCCAGTTCGTGCTGGCGCTGCCCTTCTGGGCCGTGGACGCTGCGCGCGACTTCAGCTGGCCCTTCGGCCACGTCATGTGCAAGGTGGTCTCCTCGGTCACGGTGATGAACTGCTACGCGAGCGTCTTCTTCCTCACGGCCATGAGCGTCACGCGCTACTGGGCCGTGCACTCGGCGCTGCGGGACCGCGCGAGCCGCGCGCGCTGCTCCGTCAAGCACGTGAGCGCGATGCTCTGGCTGCTGGCCACCGTGGCCACGGCGCCCACGGCGCTCTTCTCCACGCAGAAGCACGTGTTCAACGAGACGCTGTGCCTGCTGAGCTTCCCCAACAGCGGCTGGCTCGGCTTGTACCACCTGCAGAAGATCGTGGTGGCCTTCTTGGTGCCGCTGCTCGTAGTGTGCGTGTGCTACCTGCTGCTCCTGCGGCTCGTGTGCCTCCGCAGCATGAACAACAACCTGCCCAAGCGGCGCTCCAAGGTCACCAAGTCGGTCACCATCGTGGTGCTGTCGTTCTTCCTCTGCTGGATGCCCCAACACGCCATGACGTTCTGGGGCGTCCTGGTCAAGCTGGACGTGGTCAGCTTCGACCAAGCCTACTACGTTTGCCACACGTACCTCTTCCCACTGACCATCTGTCTGGCGAACACCAACAGCTGCCTCAACCCGGTGCTGTACTGCCTCACCAGGAGAGAGTTCAGGAAAATGCTGAAGGACTTGTTCTGGAGGATCTCGTCGCCGGCCGCGGTCCGCGGCTGCCGCGTCCGTCCGTTCTCGGGGAGCTCTAAAGGCCTGCCGGAGGACAGCCAGGCGGTTATCCCTCTGAATGTGATCGACACGGACCACTGCAGGTTCTCCGGGCTCAACGGGCAGTGCGACAGTCCGAGGTAAAAGCGCAAACCTCAGGCTGGCAACGCCGCACGCGCGGCAAAAACACCTGAACGCCCCGTTGCCTAAAAGCTACGCGTAAATACGTCTGAAAACGTTACAGAGCTCACTGACTGACCCGGTTCTGTTGAAACACACGGACATTTTCTTCAGTTTGTGGAGTTAAAAGTGTGGCGCAGATGTTTTAGTGAGTAAAAGCTGTTTCACGCTTTCATACTGGACTCGTTTGGACTTGTCCTCGTCTTAAACGTTTAACATGGACAACATTAACGTGTCTTAATGTACTAAAACAATCACACAGCAACACCAAACATCTCTCACTTATTACAGCTCAAACGTACTCAACCAACGGATAATAACACGTTGAACATTAAGCTTTTTATTCCAATTTGCACTCATAAAGAAAAGGCTTAACGTGTCTTAATGTACTAAAACAAAGAGCTAAAACAAAAAACGTACTAAATCAAAGAACTAAAACAAACCAAAAAGTACTAAAACAAAGAGTTAAAACAAAAAAACAAAGTTTTGAAACAAAACACAAACTTTCTAATTTCTGTCAAAAAATACGTTAAACGTTTTTTATTATTATTTTCCTTTTGCACTACAGGTTTATTTAATTTTAATTTTAATTGTATTGAAGACATAGCAGTACACCAGAACTGCATAAATAAAAACAACACAGCTAACATACACACAGAAAATAAATGCTATGATACAAATAATATTAAAATGTTGAAGTACAGACGTTTTAATAGTAGCATCACGTCAGCACCATAACTTCTTATGAGAATTAAGTATATTAAATTAGTACAACCCTCTTTTAAACAATAAACATGTATACTGTAAGATAGTAAGATTATTTGTATCCCCCTGGCATTTCTTTTGTATTGGTACACTGATATTTTTACTATTTTTATTTATACAGTTGTCTTGATGTTCTCTCTACAGCAATTAAAAAACTAAATAAAAAAGTTGTAATTAAGTGACTTTTGATGTTTTACTACATCAAGCCATGTTAAGCCTTTTTACATTAAAAGTCCCTCTATATACAGTCTCCTTTATATATTTGCCCTCTTCTGTCCCCCAAACACCAGAGAAGATTAACACCTGTTGCTGTATGTATAATAAAAGTGTGTAAATGTTCTTGGTAAACTGATGGTTTTGCCCCCAAAGGAAATGAATGTACACACCACGACTCTGCTGTTGATTGTAAAGCCAGTAATAAAGTCTTATCTTATCGAGGTAATGTTTGGTTTTTCAATAAACCCGATTAAAATGAGGTTATTGGACAGTTTTGCTAAACTGTTATTCCATCTAATTAACACTAATCACAGTGTTGTGCTTTTCAATTGACTGTGAAGTTAACCTGCAGAGTGAAAGGACCAGTTTTATTGTTTGAGTAGAAATATACAACACAGACATGCAAAAACATGAGCAGAGGTCATTTATGGCAAATGAAAGAATGGTTAATGAACTCCAACTGAGTGAACACTTTATTATTTTCAAACTATTATAGTAACGACATACAAAAAATATAGAAACATCTGTATGGTGTTAAGAGTTAAGTGTCTATTCCCAATACTTTTACTCAATTATTACTTATAAATCATTGATAAATTCTGCAACAAATTTCCTATTTGTTACCTAAAATATCCTCTAAATGAGACATCCAGCAACTACTTTATCCATGTACAAAACACAAGAGGGCACTGTAACATCTTTAAAAAAACAATCCACATACAGTACCAGTTAATTCCTTAATACTGACCTCTCATTGAGATTAAAGTTAAACACATACATAAACACTCATCAAAACATAGTGCTCAAAATTCAAAAATATTAAGCTTCTAACATCAAACCACTGACTAGAAAATTAGCAAGAACTAAGAAGAAGCTTTCCTAAGCTGAGCCACCTTTTGCTCATCTTGCAGCAGTTGCTGCACTCAACTGTTGGGAGGAAAAAGCTGAAAGCAGGGAAATTCACTTATATTCTCATTGTACACAAAGATGAAATCAAGAAAAGATTGAAATGTTTAATATAAAACTCAAATTAGCACAAGTTTAGGTGTTCAAGAACTTGCAAAATATCTGGCTTTGGCAATCTTATCACAAGCCTGAAAACAAGCTCCTAAATAGAACAAAAAGTAAAGTATCCACAGATCTACAGTCATCCACAGATCTGCAGTCATGTAACATTTTAATAGCTAACATGCTGGTATTTTGCAATTTGACTCATTTTCTTTTGCCCAGAAGTGCAGTTGAGTGCAAAAGTTTGCATACCCCAGGTCAAATGACATTTTGTTGAATTTTAAGTGAAAGTAACATCTAAAGTCACCTCAACAGGAAACATTTTCTGCTCGTTTTAGTGCACTGTTTAGAATGTGCTATAACTTTTGCATGGGCCACATTTTACATTTAACTCCGTCCCCAAAAATATTCAATTTAGTAAATAAAGCACAAGTGCATTACAATGTGCAAAGGATTGTTCCATGTAGAGCAGATGTTTGCACTTTGAAAATGAACAAAACGTCATTTGAACAGGGGTATGCAAACTAACTGTACACACATCACAAGTGGTCCTTCTCCAAAACATTTCACACTTAGTGAATGATTTGACTAGTTGGCTTGGTGTCAAGTATCTATATCAGGGTTACTGTGTAAATTCAGGTTGAGTGTGTGTGTGTGTGTGTGTGTGTGTGGATATAGACTAAACCACTAGGACTACTGTGTTAATGAACTAATGATGCCTATGAAAGATTTAGTGCTTTATTAGTAATCTGTGCTCCCTATTAGGTTCCGGTTCTTCAGATCAGAATTGCTCATGTAAACAGTCATAAATTCACAACTCAGTGCACCATTAAACTATTAAGGGAATGTCTGCCTCTTCCTGATGCTTTAACATCGCATTGATTGCAGGGTCACAATCTTTGCAAATTCTTCATAGTAAATGCATCCATCATTCATCACTCCAGCCTCTCTGAAGAGCTCATCCACTGCAACAAAGAAACATTAAAAATAATGTTTAAAAGAAAGAAAACCAGGCAAAGGGTTTTGCCCCTCTTTCCACACAAATGCTGCCAGAAACAGTGAGGACACATTCTGTTTGGTGTAACAAGTTTGGCACGAAGCTTATCAATAACCTTCAGAAATCTCATGTAATCTTCAGTCGAGTTTGTACTGCTTTTACCTTGAATTTCAGAATAAGGAGCTTGAATTGTGGGTAATACTGTAAACAAAGCTATACTGAAAACACAAATACTGTAACAGATTTTCATGATTTAAAAATGTTCTGCACTGTAGATTAATATAAAAGTCATCCAAACTATGAAGAAATACATATGGAGTTATTTAGTAAACAAAACAAGTGTTAAACAAACCAGAATAAGTTTAGATTTTACATTCTTCAAAGTAGGCATCTCTTGCTTAGATGCAGCTTTCTTGGCATTTTCTCAGTCAGCTTTATGAGGTAGTCACCTGGAACGGCTTTCAGTTAACAGCTGTGTCTTGTCAAGAGTTCATGACTTGCATTTCTTGCCAATTAATGTGTTTGAGACATCAGTTGTGTGTCTACTTTGAAGTAAAATCTAAAACATATTTTGGTTTGCTTAACACTAAGTTTACTACATGATTAATTATGTGTTCCTTCATAGTTTGCATTACTTCAGGATTAATTTACAATTTAGAAAAAAATTAAAATATTGAATGAGAAGGTGTGTCAAAAATTTCCCTGGTAACGTATAAATTGAGTTCTACAAATTATACACATATAAATGTGATTTTACCTCTGACCATTTACAGTCACATGCAGAAGTTTGGACACCTCTAGTTAAAATGAGACAATAAATGAACAAACTACTGTTAGTTGTTGAATTTAATATATTGGGGAAAAAATAAAATGAGAGCTCTGGGATAGCTTTTGTCATTTTTCCTGAAGTAAATTCAGCAAGTAAATAGAATCTACACCACAGAAATATCTTATTTCAGCTTGTTTTCTACAGATGATGTGTTAATTCTACTTTGAAAATCAACAAAAAGTGAAATTTGACCTTTTTGCATGCGGCTGTTTATCTGTTGTAATGGTCACCGACTGTAATACCCCATAGTGAGAAACTCACCAGCTGACCTGTCAAACCTGTAATCTACAAGATATGCTAAAATTATCATGTTCCCATGTGATGAAAGACAGTTCAGTGCTGCATTTAGGATAAACAGTGTGTGTCGTGTGTACATAGTGTGAAAATGCAGCATTAAATGTGTTTCACTCCAAAATCAGTGCTGGGGGACTTCTGGAGTTAATTAAAATATCTGCTCAAAAAGAGAACAGCTAAACAGAGACCCAATGTGTTAATTATGAGCACCACTAGTGTGTGCACAACACTAAGCTTCTGTTGTAAGAAGCGATCTGTGTTAAATCACCTCTGAAAGTTTAACACAGTCACAGACTGATTTAAGAGTGGGCCATTTTGTACCTTAGTGTAGTGTGAAATTTACTCTTTAGGTGATTTATCACTGCTGAACTGCATCTTAACTGAATTAAGAACAGTATTTATTAATGTTACTACTTTGCCAGCTCAACTTATAATTACATCATGTAGTAATAAGCAGTTTAAGTGTTTTTATTGAAGTTGGAAAAAAGATTAAATTAATTAAAATGAAGCAAAGTCAAATAAATGTTCAGATCAATATCATCAACCAAATCCAAACCTCTGCTCTGTTTCATGTTTCTATATTTTGCTCTCCTCCAGTTTACCTTCTTGATCTGTGAGCTTCTCTCCCAGTGTTGTCAGTTTGGTTCTGAGGTCAGATGCCAGAATGAAACCATTCTTCTGTTTGTCCATTAAGCGCAAGGCCTTCATAATCTCAACCACAGGGTTCTCCTGCTGGAGCTGCTCATACATCATGTTGAGAAATGTGGAGAAGTCCAGTTCCCCGTTCCTATCTGAACAGCACAAATCACCGTTTGCCAAGCCCGACTTAAATTAACTGATTAAGGTCAATACTGCGGTCACTGAACACATTTGTATTAGTGTTATGTATCATTTAATGCTAAAGGAAATTATTATATATCATCCTTATCAATTAAATAAATTATTCCATTAAAAACAATTTTCCACTCTCTGCAAATGGAGTTATCAGCCAAAACATGTTTGATATGGGAAGTTTGCTTCTATAGTTTTTTAACTCAAACTATGAGGTTAATAAGTCTGTTAAAAAGACAGATTTTGGTTGATATTTCATTCATCGGTGCAAAACTGAAGTAAAGATGTAGAAACAAAACATGTCTAGGCTGGTCGTTTTATCAGAGCATTCATTAAATGGGAAGTTCACCTTATTTCACAATTCACTTGTCTGTGTACGGTAATGGATTTATCAACATCCATTTTTTGAAAAAATAATAGAAAAAGGATCATTAAAAGACAAACAGTGTTAGGTGTAGGTTACAAAGTTGCCGTGCTGAGAGCATAAATCAGTCTGGGGTGTTTGTGAATTAGATTTGTTTTCTTTAAACATATCAAAATGGTATAAATTTGTACATTTGTAATAATTATGTTTTCAGGAAACTTATTGTCAGGCCCTGCCCCTGCCTTGTTTGCTCCCAGTCTGTGTCACATGTGCTGTGTAATGTTCTACAAATGTTTTGTCATCATTCACCACTGCTGTGTCATTCCTTTGTTTATTATCCATGCTATTTAGCCCCTTACGGTTCCCTTGTCATTTGTCAGTCATTGTATGTAGCAGTCTTATGTCGCTGTGTAGTTATATTAATAAACGTCTGGTTAGTTTCCAATCCTGTCTCCACTTCCCTTCACCACAATGTTACACTTATGCTGACAAATAAATGAACATAGTCAGGTACATTGTGCTCAAAGGTGAATTTCTCCAATATAGAGGTTCCAAACTGAACGACATTTTCAGGATTTGTAGTAGAAAATGAGGAAGTACAACTTACCTATATTATGCTTCTTTAGGTGTTTGTCCATCTCTGTCAAGGTTGGATTACAACCCAAACATCTCATCACCGTGATCAGGTCCTGTGCTTTGATTTTACCCTTGTGTCGTTTGTCATAGAGTGAAAAGCCCTCTTTAAACTCTGGATGAATAAAAGTGAACACATAAATGCTACCACCAACACCACCACTGTTACTAAATAGAAGCTAAAATATAAATTAATTTTCATGAAATTAAGTATAATTACTTATTTTAATTACTTATTAATTACTGTAGAAAGCAAGGTTATTAGTGCACTACACTCTTAAAAGAGATGGTTCTTCAAGGGTTCTTTAGTAAAGAAAATAGTTCTATATAGAATCATCAAAGGTGTCAGAAGTATTGACATTCATTACTCAGGTAGAAGTATACTAGGGTTAAAAAAGACTTTTATAGAAGTTGAAGTACCAACTTAAGCTTTTTACTCAAGTAAAAGTGCAAAAGTGCTGGTTTCAAATCTACTTAAAGTATAAAAGTAAAAGTAAGGAAAACAAATGCCAAAACTTAGGCTGTGCTACAGGGGCATATAGTACACTACCCCACCCCCAAAATATTTTTTTTCTAAAAGCCATAATGACTATAATGTTATATTAAAATGGTAATGTTAAATTTTTTGGGATGTACTGGCTACCTGTTTCAGCTGCATATATGAAAATTAATACATTTTAGTAATGTAAGAGCCATTTTGCACTAAATGTATATTTAATATCAATTATATTGCTATTTTGTGTTTTATGTTCTTCTAAGTTATTTAGGCCCACTGTTTTAGTATTTAGAGTAAATCCTTTATTTTTCTGGCAGTAGTTTAAGGTAGCACGAGGAGCCTGTTATGCTAAACAACTTTTTTTATTTATTCCTGTTTGTTATCCTGGTAAAAACAATACAAACGGACCTGTGTGAAAAACAAGACAGAATAAACATGTTTGAGGACCACACTTCGTCTCTTTCTGTTGCTTTTGGAGAATATTGGACCCGCAGGCACGAGTTAGAAACTTCAAGTACTGCCTTATGGCACTGCATTTTGGGAAAGGCCCTTAATCAGCTTTAAATTCACTCTTTCTGGATGGCACAACTTATCTGGATAGGATGTTTTTTGAATGATGACAAACCAAAATTAAATACGTAGAAATAACGAGGCTGGTTTTAAAATGTAAGGAGTAGAAAGTACCGATAATTACATGAAAAAGTAAGTAAGTAGAAGTAAAAAGTTGTCAGAAAATAATTACTCCAGTAAAGTATAGATAACCAAAATGTCTACTTAAGTATAGTAGAAGTATTTGTACTTCGTTACTTGACACCTCTGAGAATCATGAACACTTAAAGGACCCAAAGGGTTTTTCCACGGTGAAAGGGTTCTTCAGATTGATGAGGAATGTGTTGTAAATGGTTCTATACAGAACTTTTCTGAAAATGGTTCTACATAGCCCCCAAAAAGGGTTCTGCTGTAGTTACAATGTCAAGCTTGTAATAACAGAGGAACCCTTTTTGGTGCTATATAGAACCATTTTCTGAAAGGTTCTGCATAGAACTATCTTTCTATTTGAAGAGCTCTTTCATCATAAAAATAATACTTTTGGCTCTGAGTGTTCATGGTTCTATACAGAACCATTCTTTACTAAAGAACCATTGAAGAACCATCTCTTTTAAGAGTGTACTTATCACTTCAACCTGCAGATATACACGTAATGTTGTTTACACAATTAATAAGAATATAGAAGTATAGTAGTTTTATTGGGATTGTTAAACAGAAAGCTGTGAAGGGTAAAGTCATTAATCTCCTGTGAAGGGTTTAAAAGCTGGCAAGGACTGCTGGCTGGAACAGAATCAAACCGTTTTATCCTTGGGACAGTTTAAGATAAGCCCAGCAAAGCCAACTGAGTGTTCAGTTCAGTTTACAGACAGCAGTAGTCAGTGGACGGTGTCAGTGTGGACTCAGAATGTATTGAAACACCATCCCAGTTTATTCCCACCACGTACAATGCACAGACTGTCATTACTAAGCTGTGAGACATGAAGGAGTTTGACGCAGTGAATCCACAGCAAATTACAACTACTGACAAACTACAGACACACGATTTACTTGAATACCTAGTACCTAGCTGCTACTGTAAACTACATATAACCGGCTTAACATCTCATCTACATGCATCCAGCGACACCCTTACCGTTTATCTGATCGTGGGAAAGAAAGTTCGCCTGTAAAAACAAATTAAAATCAGATAAACTGTCCACGTTTCGACAACAAAACAAGAGCAAGATCAGCACATACCATGTTCAGTGTATCAGCATGTATATGCGTCCAGTAAGCCACGCCCCTTCCGGTGCCTGTCAGATGTCCTAAACTTTGTTTCCTGTGTTTGTAGCCTAATAGTCATACAGTGTGTCTTCTACTCACATCAAACCGTAAACATTAAGACAAGAATGAGCAGTTGAACAGTCCATGAACTCACTACCATATCAATTTGCTTCAAGCAGTTGCAACATGGAAGACTTTCAGTGTTTACTTTTGCATAAATTGAATTATTTTCTTTCAAAAGACCAATTGAGATGCAGCAGCTTATTATTCAAGGCAGTCCACAAACCAGATACATGCCCAAATCAGAAAAAAAGTTGGGTCAGGATGGAAAAGACTTTACAATCAACACTGCTCCCAGTAGCGTACTTATGCAAATATCTGACAGAATATTTTTGGACAATATATAATGTGCATTATTCATTACAATACTGTGATATTTATAGAGCATTATATGCAATATTTTAATCCACCAATGTACAATATCTCATGTGCAACAGTCATGTACATATTGATGTAAATATTTTTGTTTGTGGTAATTTGCATATTTTTTATCATATATTTTTATATGGTATTGCTTATGTTTATAATATTTACATATAGTCTCTTCAATACCTCTTTTTATTACTGAGTACTTCACTGTCCATTTGCTGCTGAAATACTTCACCACCATTGTAATTTCATCACTGTGGGACTAATAAAGGATTATTATTATTATTATTATTATTATTATTATTATTATTATTATTTCATTATTTTATAACCCCTTATTAGTCCCACAGTGGGGAAAGTTGAACTCTGCATTTTACCCATCTGTGCAGTGAAACACACACACTAGTGGTAGGCTGCACTATCCATGGTGCCCAGGGAGCAGTTGGGGGTTAAGTGTCTGCCCGGAGATTGAACCGACGACCTTCCAGTCACAAAACCAGATCCCTTGGCCTTGTGGTAGGGATCTTATCTTATCTGGTAGGGATTGTATCTTATCAGGAGGTAAGATACCTGGTGGTATCTTATCTATAAAAAAATGTCTTACTTTTATTACATTGCCGATGATATGAACCAAAGCTATTTCATGTTGTCTGGTCAACTTCATTCATTTTAACCTCAGTACAAGTCTTGTCCCAACAGTTTTTGGAATGTGTTGCAGTCCTGAAATTCAGGAATGGATGTATTAACAAATGAAATGAAGGAGACCAGAGATGACATGAAATATCTTGGATTCATATTGTCTGCAATAAAACAGTCAATACAAGAAACACTACATATTTATTAGCATTTACATTAAATGCAATAAATATATATAAAAGAACTATGTGCTATTTTCAGAACCTGTGATAAAGTACAAACTACTTGAACGTAGAATTCTCACAGAGTGGGAATCAAAAGGCTCATTTCACATCCATTACACGAAGTGCCCAGCTGTGAATTTGGCACAATAGATCAACTGCATCAGTATAAAGAAAAAAATAAGCACTTTATATTGTCCTGTAACTAAACACAAATTCAAAGCATAAACAGATCTTAGAATGAGCTTTATAACTATTTATAACTATGCACTTTTAAACTATGCATGCATCACTCTGACAGCACTGGGCAGCTTCTTCAGTGAGCGGCTGCTGCACCCACAGTGCGTGAAGGAGAGATACCGCAGGTCCTTTCTTCCACACACCATCAGACTGTATAAAACAATCTGCTCTCAGTAGACTGTAGATTACTATTTATTTATCTTAACTTTCGTCTCATTACTACTGTGGTGCTTTACTATGTGCAATATCCCAACTCAACATTTTTGTGCAATATGGGTATGTGTAATATTTCCCCATTTATTTACTATCTATCTGCTATTTATTCACTATCAATCCTTGTGAAATTGTACTGGTCACAACATACACTTAAGGGGAAACCACATTTCCTCTGGTCTCAGCTTCATTAGACTAGATTATATATCTTTTATTTTTTAGCATTATTATTTATTTATTTTTTTCTGTAATTTTATACATATAGATTTTTATATATTGTCTATATATTTCTGACATGTTTCCTCTGTCTTTTTCCTGTGCTGCTGTAACATTGCAAATTTCCCCACTGTGGGATTAATAAAGGATTATCTTATCTTATCTTAACTACCAGACCAGTTTTACTCTATACATTCTTTACAAGATCAACTGTATGCAGCATGCATTTTGTTTGTGAGATCAAGCATTTGTAGCATGGATTCATATCGAGATCAAGCATTTACAGTTGTAATTCATTACCAATTAAATCACCATGTGTTGTGTTCCACTTGGTATGCAATATGGCCTTGTTGACCTTTAATGAAAACCAAAAGGCAATTCTATAGCACCTACTCAGATACAGTCACTCCCAAGGGTAAACAGAGAGGACAAGGAAGTGTCATTGAAACAATTGGCATCAAATGCAAATCTCCATATAAGTGCATCTTCTAAATACGTACATAAAAATGTGTGTTATTTGTAATAGACTCATTATTACAGTTTGCTTATATAAAAATGTTACAAAAAAAAACAAGCAAAAAGACACAGTTGAAGGACGGTTCAGATTTAAAACCTGTGCAAAATACACTGACATCACATTTAATCAAATTAAGTATTTATTAAGAATCAGAAAAATAAACAAAAGAAAGAGTAGATACATTTATTAAAATGAATAAAACTATAGGTTATATAGAGAAGGCCTTTTTCAATGTACATTTACCTTGCTGTGGTGGAAAATTAAGATGGGCAATGCCCTCTGGACTACTGGTTTATTGTTAATCCCAGTTTTTCTGGATATTAAACTGAAAACATCAAGGATAATGCTTACTTGTGACAGTAATTTTTGACAGCTGACGAGGGAGGTGAAGACTGTCTGCACATTTGCGTGTTTAAAATAAACTCAATAAAAAACTGTTAGAAAATAGTTCATCTTTGCACCAGGTCACTCATGATCAACAGATTGATAGAGTCATATTATATTATAGTAAATAGTAAAGAAGGCATCACAATCTCTGTTTATTGCGAACATGTAGCGTATAGAAGGCCCATGGCTCTGGTATATAAATGACACCTGGATATTTTTGACGGAGGATCTTGTCGTTCCACAGACAGGCAACCCAGACTGTGAGTAAAACCAAAGCTATGGAGAAGCTGTACAACAAAAACAGTCCATTACTGTCAGGCACAAAGCCTTTGCGTTTCTTGTGCATCACTGTAGCTGTCATGGTGAAAAAGGTGAAGATGAAAAAGATAAAGATCTGTCCTTCTGTCACCAGGTACCTAAAAAACAGGAATAGGACAAATATGCCTGTAGGGTCCGTGTACATTCAGGCATTTCGTTTTTCCGTTTGAAACAAAAAATGAAAAAACGAGAAAACCACTAGTTTTTTGTTTTTCGTTTTTTGAACCAAAACGAAAAATCGGATAACGAACCGTTTTCCGATTTCCCATTTTGTGCAGAAAACAAAAAACGGAAAAATGAATTACGAGTGCTCATTTTCGATTTTGTTTTTCTTTTAATTGAAAAGTGTTACACCAAAATCTGTGACCGTCGACACGTGTGACCTTAGGAGGCGCTATTTCTCTTCACATGCACAGCGCGGTTTTAATTATTTTCACAGCGTTTGAAAAGCTTAGCGATCATCAACGCTCGTATTTACATTTAATGTTCACGCAGATACTTAATTAAGTTCGTAGACATGAATATCTGTAAAAACGTCCTCAGGCTGAGGTTTAATGCACACAACTCCATAAAGCTCCTGACTAAGTGAATAAAGACTGACGTGACTAACATTATATTCTATAGTAACACAGCTCTGACCTCTGAGAGCTCGCTCTCTCGCTCTCTCTCTCTCTCTCTCTCTCTCTCTCTCACACACACACACACACACGCGCGCCCACACACACACACACACACACACACACACACACACACACACACACACACACACACACACACACACACACACACACAGTACAACGCCTTAGGGAAGCATATGTGAACAATTAAAAAACATTAAGTGAATCTGCACCCTAATCTTTTATCTGCTAATTAAATAAATTTTATTTATGTAGTTATTGTAAACACAGGTTTCTTGAGTGACACAAAAAGTAAAATCTAATAATTAGGCCTTTATCCAGAGGTTAGACTTCCTGACAGCTGTCTATCAAAATGTGACCTCACTGTACTTCAGTAAATTCAAGTTAAAAGTCTTCTAAATCTTTACAGGTTACTTACATTCACTCATAATATATGTCAATAAAGCATTTATGACTACAGTGTACACTGAGGCTGTAATAGATAGTAATATTTAGTCAATATTTTTCTGAACATGTAATTGTGACGGTTGTAATTTTCTACTATTCACACTCATCAGCTATTTTGTTTTGTTAAATTATGAAATATCACTAAACTTAAATGTGTCTTAATGTGTTTCTTTACACACACACAGACACACACCTGTTTAATTGTTCACATATGCTCACTAAAGCGTTGCACTGTGTGTGTGTGTGTGTGTGTGTGTGTGTGTGTGTGTGTGTGTGTGTGTGTGTGTGTGTGAGAGAGAGAGAGAGAGAGAGATTAAG
>BRDA01011811.1:25636-61209 GCA_036984385.1 Crenuchus spilurus
ACAATTAAAAAACATTAAGTGAATCTGCACCCTAATCTTTTATCTGCTAATTAAATAAATTTTATTTATGTAGTTATTGTAAACACAGGTTTCTTGAGTGACACAAAAAGTAAAATCTAATAATTAGGCCTTTATCCAGAGGTTAGACTTCCTGACAGCTGTCTATCAAAATGTGACCTCACTGTACTTCAGTAAATTCAAGTTAAAAGTCTTCTAAATCTTTACAGGTTACTTACATTCACTCATAATATATGTCAATAAAGCATTTATGACTACAGTGTACACTGAGGCTGTAATAGATAGTAATATTTAGTCAATATTTTTCTGAACATGTAATTGTGACGGTTGTAATTTTCTACTATTCACACTCATCAGCTATTTTGTTTTGTTAAATTATGAAATATCACTAAACTTAAATGTGTCTTAATGTGTTTCTTTACACACACACAGACACACACCTGTTTAATTGTTCACATATGCTCACTAAAGCGTTGCACTGTGTGTGTGTGTGTGTGTGTGTGTGTGTGTGTGTGTGTGTGTGTGTGTGTGTGTGTGTGTGAGAGAGAGAGAGATTCAGTGTGAACTGTCTCTGTGTGTGTGAGTGTGTGTGTGTGTGTGTGTGTGTGAGAGAGAGAGAGAGAAAGAGGTCAGAACTGTGTTACTACAGAATATAATGTTAGTCACGTCAGTCTTTATTCAGTAACTCACGAGCTTTATCGAGTTGTGTGCATTAAAAGGACGTTTTTACAGATATTCATGTCTACGAACTTAATTAAGTATCTGCGTGAACATTAAATGTAAATACGAGCGTTGATGATCGCTAAGCTTTTCAAACGCTGTGAAAAGAATTAAAACCGTGTCATGCATGTGAAGAGAAATACCGAAACAGCGCCTCCTATGGTCACACGTGTCCACGGTCACAGATTTTGGTGTAACACTTTTCAATGAAAAGAAAAACAAAATCGAAAATGAGCATTCGTAATTCGTTTTTCCATTTTTCGTTTTCTGCACAAAATGGGAAATCGGAAAACGGTTCGTTATCCAATTTTTCGTTTTGGTTCAAAAAACGAAAAACAAAAAACGAGTGGTTTTCTAGTTTTTTCATTTTTTGTTTCAAACGGAAAAATGAACTGCCTGAATGTACACGGACCCTGTAGCATGTTAACCTGTAAATACATCATTTTATAAAGTCTGTTTATGAAGTTTGGTCATAATAGAACATAGCTGTCACGCTCCCCACTCCTGCTTTTTTTCACAGTTCTCCCCAAAACTCCATTTCCCATCAGCCCTTGCCACTCCAATTCCTTCCTTCAAAGTTCTTATGCTCTTACCAAACTCCATTATCCAGTATTCTCTTAGGACCCCTTTCGTCAAGCTACCTTCTTCTCAGCTGAACCCTATTCCCGTTTGTTTATCCTTCCTATAAAGCCGGCTTTCAGACATCACCTCATTGCGAAGTATTGTTTCTGCCTTAGAACTTACCCAGCATAAAAGTGTAAAGAAGATGTATATTTCAGTGCATATATGATCTCATGTAAATTGCAAGCCTCTTTACCAATTTTGTTAAAATGATGTGTTATTTCATTTTTTGGTCAGTAACATTTTATCTACAAACCAACAACTTCTTCTACCTATGTATGATTTAATGAAAATCATCAGTGATTTCCCTGCTTAGACACACTTACTAAACCTGGCAACTGAGGTGTGTTGTGCATCGAAATCACCAAACTCTGCAGAACACTAGCCATCCAGGGAAGGATTTGAAGATCCTTGCTCTGAAGGCTTGTCAGTGTAATTGTCATGAATGCACAGAACTGAAGCTCCACTGTAGATCTTATTTGTTTTCTTATTGTGTATACAATTTGTTGTGCCAATTGACAACTGAAGAGGGCAATGAATGCTTCAATTCAGCTGAAATTAACACTAGACTGGTTCAATAATATTAGTGTAAGCATGCTATACAAACAGTGTTTAACACTGACATTAGAGCTTGTTGGTGTCCTAGCGTTTTATCTCTTGTCAGATGAGACGTTGCTTGGTGCTGCCTCAAGCCCCAATGTGTTGTGGTTCTACAACTGGTATGGCCAAACTCTCCCCTGCAGGAGCAAGATCTATAAATAATTCTGGCTTGACAGTGCAGGGATGGAAGGGTGAGCTTTACAGTGATGAATAATGAAAAGGGGAAGCCTGCAATTAGTGATGTATCTACCTTGATTAACACTGTGGTTAAGAATGACAATGATGGGTACCCATGCTTTGTGTGTTTTGGGAGTTTTCTATTCTATCACTTGTGGTCCGATGTATAAGGAGCTTATTAATGAATTAATGAGTTGAATCGTAGAGGAAATCATAGTGTGGAGATCCTAACAGGTTCTCTAAAATAGACACCAGTTTTTGACATTGTATTAACAGGCAAGATTCAAGCTGTTTTACATAATGTGGATGAATACTGACCAGTAGTACAGTGAACTAGGAGCCAGGAGCAACCAGGCTGACACAGGCATTTTCTTCTCTTCTTTGAGGATGGTGAAACAGCCAGAGAAGTAAAGAAAGAGAATGAGGAAGAATGGAATGTACCTTTGAATAAAAATATACATTTTTAAAATAAGTTACTGAATTTTACATGCACAACTCATTGTGGGATCAAACCTTTTTGTTCAAACATTGCATGTACTACTATCATTGACCTTTAGTGAACACTCCACAATGCAATACTATAGCACAAAAGGCAATACAGTACTCTCCCATGGGTAAAGAGAATAGGAGTATCAAAT
This sequence comes from Crenuchus spilurus, assembly GCA_036984385.1. Lineage (NCBI taxonomy): Eukaryota > Metazoa > Chordata > Actinopteri > Characiformes > Crenuchidae > Crenuchus > Crenuchus spilurus. The sequence continues at coordinate 28,411 of BRDA01011811.1, forward strand.
ATCAGTTCCAGATAACCATGTCATATACATGAAATACATGAAAAGGCGGAATGTTACAGACTTAAGTTTGGTTATAATCACTGTCATATATAAGTATTTCCATAATTTGCACACAATCTAGCCTTTACATTATGTAAGCATTTCATGGTAAATGGGCAAACAGAAAGTCCCCAAAATTAATTTGAACAAAATCAAAATTAATCGAAACTTGTTAAAAGTTAAATTCTTCTTTTCTTTTATTGACAGCAAATATATGTAATATACTAAGGCTAAAACTTCTACACTGCAATGCATAGCTCAAAGGATCTGTGCAAACCCTGCATGACCTGAATGTACTCAATGACCCCATGTTTGTTACTAAATACTCAAGTGCAGAGAGATACGTTGAAGCTCAGGTTAACAAGTGGTGTGTTGACAATGAGAAAAATCCAAAGAACATTTTAAGAAGCCTTCATCAAGAAATAATTATTTTTAACAAAAATACCTCAGGAACTTAATTGAACAAATGTAACTGAAGCCTTTTTAAATTAATATTTTACTTTAATAAATGTCTAGGAACTTTAAATCCATGACACCCTGTTTCACCGGGTTATATGTTTGAGGTGACACAGAGGTTAAACAAATCATTCTTCAGCATTAGAAAGACAAGAGAACATACAATTCAAATAAGAGAAAATAATGTTAACCTTCATAAATCAGGAAATGGCTATAAAATATTTACTGAAAATGTCAATATCTACAGTTACAAATTGCAACAAACCTGCAAGTACAAGTATTGAAGTTTATTTTGCCCTCACATGCAGTGAGGAGGCAAAATCCCCAATTCTTTTTTTTTGCCAATTTTTATCCCCTTCCCAATGTAGTGGTAGTCAATTAGCCCATCCCCTCCGTTAGGCCTCTCCCCATCACTTTGCAATGTCCCTGACTCTAGGAGGGTGCAAGCAAGCACAAGCCTCCTCCGTTGCGTGTGATGCATCCACCGCTTCTTTTTCAAACCACTGCTGATACACCATCACTGGAGAGCCTAACACGCTCAGAGGAAGGCACACAGGGTCCCCAGCTCCGATTGGACCAATCAGTAGATGCCTGAGCCGGCAGACATTGCAATGTGAAAGTGATGGGGAGAGTGAGAGCGTCATCTACCTGCCCAGAAAGAGCACTGCCAATTTTTGCTCTCTTGGCAAACAGCATGACCGGGATTCGAACTTGCGATCCTCGGGTCATAGTGGTAGCGTCCACTCGGGGCCCACAAAATCCCCAATTCTGAGATGCATTCTTAAAAAAAAGAAACATATTTTGAAAGGTTAAAAATTCCCTGATCTGTATTCTACAACTTTAAATGATGTTAAGAGAAGGGTAACTGTTGTTTTAATGTCAAAGGGAGGTTGTTCAAAGTATTGCATGCAGGGGTTCCAATAATTGTGGACAATGTGGTTTTGTTAATAATAATCATGTCTTTATATTTTCTCAGAATAAATTTACTTCAATTAAATGTTGGATTTTTCTCATTCTTCAGTATAACATTACACTAAACCTATGTTCACATTACCAGGCTGAAGTGACTCAAATTCAATGTTTTGCCTTAATGCTCAGATCTGAGCTTTTCAGGGCTGTGTAGACGAGTCAAATACCATCTTTTCGAATCAGATTTGGGTCACTTTCATATGTGGTTCTAGATCAGATACGTATATGATTCGTGGACATGTGACTTGAATGTGACCAGTCACATCAGATTTCACCTGTCTGTTTGCTTGTACGCATGCGCATTGTGGGTCTCTCGTATACTCATGTCGCTGTAAAAACAGCAAAAGCAGTCAGCTGGCATTTATTTGCCTTCTTCACCTGATCATGTACAGTTCTCCACCTGTTTACTTTCCTCCTAAGTAAAAAACCACCACACATCAGCTACTAACTAAAATCAGTCATCTCACAATTACAGAGATGCCAGATTCCCAAACCTCCAACCGATTTTGTAACAAAAAGTCACACTACACAAACAGAAACTAGCCCAAAATCTAAAGTGACACATACATTTCAATGAGCTTTAAATGGTCTAAATGGTTTAAATGGTTTAAATATCTTCTTCAAATCTTTTTTTCTCATTTAATGTATTCAATTATTTAGTGCAAAAACCCTGCAAACCCCCAACTCTTGAAGTTTTACGGCGACTGTATTTTTGTAAACCTGGCAACCCTGCACAAATGCGACACTTTTTGTTGTGACGAAGGCGATGTGTATACACGTATCATTGTGCGCATGCGAGCTATTTCAGGAACAGATTCGTTCATATTACAGACAGATACAGCTCACTTTCATTTGTGAATGTGAACCGTCAAGATAGTTAAATCTGATCTGAGCAAAAAATCGGATTTGAGCAATGTGACTGTAATGTGAACGTAGCCAAATTCACCAAAAGGTGAATTTCTTAGAGCCCTTTTAACTGATTTTTATCAGGAGTGTCAGTAACTGTGGAGAGGACTGTATTTATATTTCATAAAGATTCATTTATTTCTAAACATAGTAGAAGTAAAACTGTTTTAATCTGATCCTTTACTGGATATCTGATACTTACCACATACAACGTCCAAGGTTTTCATCATAGTAGTGAAGCAGCTCAAATGAGTCAACCTGTTAAAAGAAATTAAATCATTGAAGTTTTCACTCCCGTTATTTTTTTTTTAAATTAGAAATTAAATTCTGAACTAATTCTAACATTATGTTAATGTACATATACATTTTGAATAATAGAGTTTGTGTACCAAAGAAGGTGGATTTAGGTTGTTCATGATGGGGTTCTCTCTCACAGATAAGTGCATTTGGTAGCCACTGAGCAGGAGTCGATGATTCATGGAGTCTCCTACCAGGTTGATGCTGGCCCCCATAACAAAAGTAATGATGCAGAGGTACACAGCTGACACTGGTAAAGTCTTTGGACTGTGATCTATGAGCTACATCAGAAAAGAATGATAGTGTAATATAATTTATTAAATCTTTAAGTAAAATCAACATTGTGGAGATGTTTCCTAACACAGACAGTATGAAATATATTTTATTAATGTGAAACAATGTAATCAAGTAAATTCAATGTTTTTCTGTACACACATACACCCAAAATAGTTGACAAAAATGTCACTCAAGTTGAATGGAAAGCTTTGGTTGACTATTACTGCACTACTGACTTCAGACAGTTGATAAAAATAAACATAAAATTTCTCTGTAATGCTAATACAGATGGATTTAGTAACAATTTCTACATTGTTGATGTATAGGCATCAGCAGATATATATGTGAAGAATACTGCATATCAGCCCCAAAATTCCCATATTTTGAACCCCTGATGCACGGACATGTTACTTGTCAGTGTGAATTAATCTCTCACATCTACTGTGAGGCTGTGATGCATTCAAATAACTCCATATATTATGCAAATATATGTAATGCATTGTGGACTAAAGTCTACAACAAATTCAGATCAGACCAAATGCAGGCAATTCAAAACCATCTGGAACCCAAATACAGCTTAAAGGTTTACCAGATATTACAGATGTAAAGGTCAGTGCAGAGTATTTCAACCACCTGGATCACATATAATATTTGGTACTGTACTGCTCCATTCTCACCCACACACACACATTTGATTTTCTTTGCACCCTTTGAGATCTGGGAAAATGTCTGAGCAGGTTTCACTTTGACATCAGAAGATGACGTTGACATTGATCAGCCTTGAATGACTTGTGTAGTTTCTCCAGCATGTGGTCTCATCTCTTCACAGAAGATTTAATTAATTTTGTGGTGAAAAACTGCTGTAGGAAACAGGATCCACTTTTTTGTTTTGCTCCTCTCTATCAGATAAGTGTATTTCTGCTTATTTTTGGGACATGGAGGCAGTGGCAGCTGGTGAAAATATTCTAGATGAGGCAGTTTGAGCCATATTCAATCAGGTTCCATAACCATCCCTATATCATTTAAAACAAACTGCAGGATATCAGAGCTCTGTGGAAAAAGTTAGGAACTATTTAATTGGCATTATCAAATCAGCAGACTAATAGTTAATGAAAATGGTCATTAATTGCATGTAAATGTGCAAGGATAGAAAGTACAGTATGTACAGTATCATTAGATTACCAGCTGAGTCTGGTTCAGAAGATATAAATAAATATAAAATACAATATACGCAAATATTAGGCATTTCTAGAGCCATATACTGCATGTTAATAATGTCAGACTTTCCTAAAACCACTCTGCTGTGGTAATAACTGAAGTGTCCTTCAGGCAACAGATTTGAGGTTGCTGATTGGCTAAATTTCTGTTGCTATGTGCATATCTTGTGGCAGCAGGTCAGTGATTGGCTGCTGCTTCTCTGCCTGGGTGATATTTCTGTCACCTCAGAAGAGAGAGGGAATGAACCAGGAAGCTAATTTCCCTCAAAATATTTGATATTACATGTTTTTGTGCACATACACACTTAAAATATGTAGGTATTCATTATTTTAAAAAATGTTATTTTAAAAATTAAAATAAAAAACTATTTCCACCACAGAGAACGGCATCACAGCACAACCTATTGGTCAGCCGCCACTGCATGTAGGTAATGTTTTGATACTACTCTGTACTATTCTGGCCAATGTTGTGAAGTGTGTGGATATTAGAAATTGTTACTGTAGTAATTTAGCATTAACCTAATGTGGACATCACACTGGTGTCCTCTTATTATACTACCACCTCAGAAATCATCATGTAAAAAAATAATTCTTTGTTTTTAAACTAATCAGGTGCCAATCAGCCCAAAGAGCAAAGAAAAAAAAGAATGCATGCCATGTCATGTTCAGGTCTTAGGAGGTTAAAGTGTTATCCAAGCATGACAGACTAACAAATGAACATTGCAGACGTAATGATGGATTTTGTCATTCTAGTTTTGGAGAAGTAGTACCTAAGTCTAGTATTACCTCGCTTTATAAGATTTGGTTGTGGCCTCATTACTCAGAAAAACAGAAATGCTTTGTAGGCATTCAGCGAGTTAGTAAAGGTCACTGTACGCAGACTGAGACATCTAATTCAAACATCAGAGAAACTCTATACAGGTCAATTGAGATTAAATAGCTGGTTGTCACATGACTATACGTATACAACTTGAACAGATCTTGGAGTTTGACTTTGTCTTGTACATATCAATTGACCATCAACATTACACATCTACCATCATAACATTACCTTCAACAGAAGAAAAGGTGTGATGATATTGTAAGCCATGTGGAAATAGTCTCCAACAACGGGCTTATTCAGAGGGAGCCACTCAAAAGGACAAAGGATCTGAGAAGAAAACATATTATTTAGGACAAAAACATGAAACAAAATAACAAATAATCTGTCTCAGCCTCACCGCAACAGAAGACTTCACTGGGACTTTAATTTGGACATTTTTTTGTTTAAAAGGTGCTGTTTTTGATTGTAAGGTAAGATGGCACAACCATCATGACATCAAAACAACCACAGGACAAATATGGACTGTTTGTATGAAATGCCATTTTTAGATACAGATTAAACTTGATTTTGAACTGACAGATTTTTTTTGTGAAATTCAGGTCAGCCTGTGAGCTGAGAAATGTTCTTCTGGAGTTATATTTATGTCTAAATGTTATAAGTGGTAAGTTGCTGGCCATGAGAGTCAAAATGAGTGATGTCACTGACAAGGAAAATGTTAAAATATCAACAGTGCCATTGTTTTGGAAAAAGTAGCTCACTGGGTCAGGCTCTGTATATTTTAGAGCAAGTTTACAGATTGAAATCTAGATTATTAATTGCCAGTCTAATAACCATTTCATACAATCAAATGCCTCTCATCTGTTCTGACAAAAAAAAACTTCTTTAGAGTGATACAGTCCATACAAACCTATTCATAGGACTTACCTGACACAGCTCTAAGTTATTTTCCTCTGCAAAAATTTACTAACCATAACTATGGACCTTCCAAAGTCCAGTACCCAGTTCTGTACAGTGAACAAAGACCAGAGCTCTAAGTGGAACTCAGGCTTGGATGTGGTGGGCTCTGTGTTCTTGGATCCATGTCTGTTACTGTGGGAAAGAATACAGGTATTAATTACAGGACCACACCATAGCCTTTGGAGCTGATATTTATTTATAGATGCTCCATGATATGGACAATAAGCAGCGCCAGCAAGTGAGATATTTGACTAGTCCCTAATGCTCTACATGTGGTATAGTCATCAAGATCAGGATTCAAGCTTCACTCAAGTTTCCTTCATAAAAGAGGTGTTTCTTTAAGGTTCTTTAGTAAAGAAAATGGGTTCTTTGCATGATGAAAATGATGAAGAATGTGCTAAAGGTGCTTTTCTGAAAATGGTTCTATATAGCATAATAAGTGTTCCACTATTAATACAAGTGTGACATTGTAATGATAGCAGAACCCTTTTTGGGGCTATTTAGAACCCTTTTCAGAAAGTTTCTGTATAGATATACACATTCCTCATCAATCTGAAGAATCCTTTCATCATGTAAATAATCCTTTGGGTTCTTTGAGTGTTCATGGTTCTATATAAAACACTTTTCTTTACTAAATAATCTTTGAAGAACCATCTATTTTAAGAGCGTAGAACTCATTTGTGTGACTGAGGTTGGGAGAAACCCAGTTTCAACCCTGTTTTCATACTCAGTAGAAATGCACAGAGGATGCCGTGACTCTTGCTTTACATAGCCTGCAGAGACACTCTAATCTCATCCGATTTGATCCTTTCAAATCCCCACCAAAAATCCTCTCACTGTGGGCTGGTCTCTGAGCCATCACAGACCACCTCCTGTATTGTGCACACTGAATATCAGGGGGAGGCTGGGCTCTGTTTGACTACTCCTCTGTCATAATCATGCAGTACAATGCTTTTCCAGTTTCCCAAACACTATTACCTAATCCTCTTCTTATAACAGACAGAAGACTTTATACTTGTGCTAAAAGTTTACTACATTTTTCTCATAGGAGACAAACTCTAACCCACATTCAAACTCAACTCATTAGACTTAAGTATACTGGAGCTCAACTAAAGAATCAAGTTCAACCAAAATAAGTCAAACCTAGATAGAAAAGCCAGTTGCATAGCAGCGTTCTGCCTCTTTCGCACACTGGCTTGCATTACACGTCCAGAAGCAGCATGAAGGTTGCCAGTTCCAGAAATATTCCACTCTTCCTGTTTTCCAGTCAAAGGTGAACGAGCTGAGCACTCCAAGGAAATGTTAGCATTGATGGGGTCAGCCAGTTACACAAGCTCTATTACACAGCAGAGTTTGACCACAGTTAGACGTCTCACTTTTGTAACATGAGATGCAGGGCGCTGGCAGCCATCCCTTTAATTCAGCCTCTGCGCGGCGTCGTTGCTTTACTTGTCGGAAAAACGCGAAAAAGCCCGAAGCGCGAATTCGACTCCTCTTCGCGTGCACGCGCGTCACGCAGCAGTATGAGCACAACAAATCGCTCTCAGGATTTGTTTTCTATATGAATAACTATTTTTTCTCTCACTTTGTGTAAGCACTAGTTGTATTATATTTTAATAATTGTAAATTATTTTGGTTTAGTGTTTGGGGCAGAACACTTTGTTTTACGTTGTTCAGTCTCAAAGACTATAATTAGAGAATTTTAAGATTTCATTCAGAAACAGAAATCCCGATTTGCATACACCTACGTGACGCTCCGCTCCAGATCTATATTCACGTTTATATTGACTTTTCTTTTCTGGCTAGTTGTTATTACTAACCCTGTAAAGCTGCTTTGTGACATCAGCCGTAAAAAGCGCTTTATAATTTATATATATTCTTATATTTTATAGTTATGTATATTATATCATATTCTTATTGTTGATGTATAATTAGTTGAATTTTTATTTTTAATTTTCATTTAAAATTGTATTTCAAATTAAGGCGAGTAGTTTTACCTTTTGTTTAGTAATTGTATAAAGCGTTTTTTTTTTCTTTTATTCTATGTGCTGCTATTGTTTTTCCTGCTGTGGGAGTTGCTGGAAACTGAATTTCCCTGAAGGAACTCCCAAAAGGATTTATCAAGTTTTATCTAATCTAATTTAATCTATATTACAGTATTTTTATATTTTTATTTAAGTATATTATTATATTTTATCGTTTTTTTATTATTAATATAGTCAATGCATTATTGACTTTTATTGTAGAAACAACCTCAGGAAGTGAATAACTGCCGTTTCCTGTTATTACTCATACTCTTGCTAAGTTCCTAGCGATATCTGCGGTTCGTCTCTTCCCTGATTCAGCTCAATTGCCGCAAAAGGTTAAAACAACATTATAGATAATTTACAGGTTTGTTTCTTTTGTAACAAAATTTCAGAAACGCGCATGACTCGTCTGTATTTGTTAAACATTGATAGATGTTAGTTCATCAGAAGAAAAGCCTGGATACTTCAACTCTAGCGGTTGTGGCTAAGCTAGCGTAGTGTCTTTACTGTTGTTTTAAATGAAGTATGACTAATGTAGAAGAGAAGGTGGATGTTTGTTGAGTTCAGATGTAAAAGGAGCTCGTTAGCTAGTCTAACTCTTCATAAACGTACGTTTAGGCTCATTTTAGGCCGGTTTTAGCGACCGCACTAGTGTGTCCTCTAGCTGGCGGTATTACAGCATTTTAACCTCTGATTTATAACCACACAATGAGTCTTGGTCAGATTAGCTCCGACAGTTTCTCTCACATGAGCTTGTGAGCTCGGACGGTGATTTTAATGGGAGGCGGGTCGTGGTGCTGTCAGTCTTGCGGGCGACACTTGCGAAAACGAAGGAGGCACCGGTGCCCCGAATGGAGTCCCTGGCAGGGTACGTTTACAAAGCGGCGAGTGAAGGCAGAGTCCTGACACTGGCAGCCCTGTTATTGAACCACTCTGTGACTGAGACACAGTATCTGCTGGAGTATGTAACACAACTTGCCGGTCAGCGCTCAACTCCTCTCATCATAGCTGCAAGAAACGGCCATGACAAAGTGGTCCGCCTGCTTCTGGACCACTACAGAGTGGACACTGAGCAGACGGGGACAGTCAGGTTTGACGGGTAAGTGCAGAATTCAGTGATCTGTGTACTTTGAATATTTTCAGGTGTAAATTTACTGAAGACCTCCTGCTGCTCTACAGGTGCATCTAATGTCAGTAGAGGGAAGCATGAAGTGCTCTAAAATGTCTCGGTAGACGGCTGCGCTGACTTTGGACTTGATATAACACAGAGGACCAACACCAGCAGATGACATGGCTCCCCAAACCATCACTAATTGTCAAAACTTGGATTGTGTGTCTCTTCACTCTTCCTCCAGACTCTGGGACCTTGATTTCCAAATTAAATGCAAAATTGACTTTCAGTGATAGTTTGAGGAGCCACTGTCTTCAGCTCTTCATGAGATGCAAGTCTCCATCCTCTTATGGCTTGTTTCAGGACCAGACAGGTGATAGTCTGAAGATCATGACTATAGGGAGGTGCTTTAACACCTCAAAACAAGTTGTTGGAGAGTGTCAACAGTATGTGCGGACAAGCATTGTCATGCAAGAGAAGCATACATTTTAAGATTAAGATTCACCAATTTTTGCCAATATGATTTTTCACACAGCGGAATTAGACCTCCTCGTGTAACCCTTTCATGCAGTGAAACACGCACACTAGTGAACACACTAGGCTGTGAGAATTTGTGCCCAAAGCAGTGGGCAGCCCTTATCCACCGGCACCTGGGGAGCAGTTAGGGGGTTAGGTGCCTTGCTCAAGGGCACTTAAGTCATGTCCTGTCTGAGGATCAATAATGACAATACTTTTATCAGTATTTTTCATTAATATAGCTTTTACTTAATATAGTAAAAGTGAAAGCAGTGCCCAGTTGCATAGAGAGAGAGAATACCACCTCACCTCATGCACATATGTTGGCAAATGTATCATCTTTATTCATTTACAAAAGAAGGAAAACATCATTACCGAGCTGGCTAGCATACCTCCAGAAACTGGCTGAACAGCTTTTATAACATAACTCTGCCTCCATCATGAGGAAGTAGTTCACTGTCTGGCTAACTAGCTAAACAGGCCAAGTGCTCTGCTTTCTTATCCCAGAAGAACCCCGACATGGTTCTCTTTAAAGGTTAATGATTATGGATGCAAAAACTATACCACATGGACCATAATTGTTTTTGTTTTTTTTAATTGCTCCCTCCATGTTTCTGAGATATGCAAGATCACACAGTAGTGCATAAGAAAAATATTGTGGAAAAAGTACATTTTTGTTCATAATTTAATTAAAAAGTAATGTTTTATATTCATTACATGCAAAGTGATGTATTTCAAGCCTTTTTGGGGCAGCCATGGCCTAGTGGTAAGGATCTGGTTTTGTGGTCACCGGTTCGATCCCCAGACAGGACATGGCTGAAGTGCCCTTCAGCAAGGCACCTAACTCCATAATTGCTCCCCGGGCGCTGGTGGATAAGGGCTGCCCACCGCTTTGGGTACAAATTCTCACAGCCTAGTGTCCTCACGTGTGTGTGTGTTTCACTGCACAAATGGGTTAAATGCAGAGGTCAAATTCTGTTGTGTGAAAAATCACATTGGCAAATTGGTGAATCTTAATCTTTTTAACTTTACTTTTGATCAGTATGGCTTATATCAGGGGTGCCCAACTCCAGTCCTGGAGGGCTGGATTCTTGCACAATTTGGTGTTTGCCCTGCTCTGACACTACAATTAAACATGTTCATTACCTGCTTAGCTGAAACAGGTGTGTTTGTTCAGAAGATAAACAAACTGTGCAGGAATCCGGCCCTCCAGGACTGGACTTGGGCATGTTTGCCTTATATGAAAATCCTGATGATCAGGTTATTAGAATTTCATTTCAAGTTTGAGTTACTATTCAAACAGTATAAATTGATGCAGTAATACCTGTAAAGGAACCCCAACAAAGTATTGAGTCTATAATTGAATATCAGAAATAGTTCCATTAACTCAAATTCTATTTGGCCCTTTGAGTCATGCAGTTTTTAACATCCAAAAATTTATATCTTGGAAAATTTGTAAGTTGTTTCACTCAAAAGTCAAGTTTCTGCTATATTAAATTGACAGTCCAAGCACTTGAAATTATTTAATATCATTTTCACATATACCAGTTTGTAGACCATCCATTTACAAGTTTCTCTTCAAGTCTCCATTAAAAAAAAAAAAAAAAGAGATTAATCACGATTAACTATATAAAGTTCTGAGATTCATTACAATTAAATGTTTTAATCATTTGACGGCACTAGTTAAAACCTCTGCTAGTTGAGGAGCCTATGATGGCCTGTAAGCTCTCGAGGAGATTTGTCAGTAATTTTTATTAAGACTTTCTACTTGCACTCAAACGAATGATATCTACAGTAACCATGTTTAGTTGAGTAGAAACGGTCAGTATTCTTTCCACTCCTAACAAAATTATACTTTCTTTACACACTCCCAGGTATGTGATTGATGGAGCCACAGCTCTTTGGTGTGCAGCAGGTGCAGGACACTTTGAGGTGGTACAACTTCTTGTGTCACACAATGCCAACGTGAATCACACCACCCTCACCAACTCCACTCCTCTCAGAGCTGCTTGCTTTGATGGCCGACTAGACATTGTGCGCTACCTGGTGGAGCATAATGCCAACATCAGCATTGCCAATAAGTACGACAACACTTGTTTAATGATAGCTGCTTACAAGGGACACACAGATGTTGTGCGCTTTTTGCTTCAGCAAGGGGCTGACCCTAATGCAAAGGCTCACTGCGGTGCAACTGCACTACACTTTGCTGCCGAGGCTGGTCACTTGGACATTGTAAAGGAACTGGTGAGATGCCAGGCAGCTATGGTAGTGAATGGCCATGGCATGACTCCCCTCAAGGTGGCAGCAGAAAGCTGCAAGGCAGATGTTGTGGAGCTCCTTCTATTGCATGCTGATTGTGACCCTCATAGTCGCATTGAAGCTTTAGAACTGCTAGGTGCTTCCTTTGCTAATGACAGGGAGAATTATGACATTCTTAAGACTTACCATTATCTGTACTTGGCCATGTTGGAACGCTACCGTGATCCTGAAAGGATTATTGCCAAAGAGCTTCCACCACCAGTGGAGGCATATGGTGGTCGTGCAGAGTGTAGGACCCCTCAGGACCTGGAGGCCATTAGGCAGGACAGAGATGCATTGCACATGGAAGGGCTAATGGTTCGTGAACGGATATTGGGTGCAGACAACATAGATGTTTCACATCCCATAATTTACCGTGGCGCTGTTTACGCAGACAACATGGAGTTTGAGCAGTGCATTAAGCTTTGGCTGCATGCTTTGCGCCTTCGTCAACGAAGCAACCGCAACACACACAAGGACCTTTTGCGCTTTGCCCAAGTATTCTCACAGATGGTACACCTGAAGGAACCAGTGCGTGCCACAGATGTGGAACAGGTGCTGCACTGTAGTGTTTTGGAGATTCGTCGCAGCATGGCACGTGTGGAATCAGCCTCAGAGGTTGAGCTTCCGGCGTGCACCGACAACTACGAGTCTAACATCTTCACATTTCTGTATTTGGTGTGCATCTCTACCAAGACTCAGTGCGGTGAGGAGGACCGAGCACGACTCAACAAACAGATCTATGACCTGATCCGCCTCGATCCACGCACCAGAGAAGGTGCCTCGCTTCTTCACCTGGCCGCCAGCTCTAGCACACCTGTGGATGACTTCCACACAAATGATGTGTGCAGCTTTCCCAACGCGCAGGTGACCAAACTCCTGCTGGATTGCGGTGCTCTGGTGAACTGTGTAGACAATGAAGGCAACAGCCCTCTGCACCTCATAGTGCAGTACAACCGACCCATTAGTGACTTCCTCACCCTGCACGCTATCATAATCAGTCTGGTGGAGGCTGGAGCTCATACGGACATGACCAACAAGCAGAAGAAGACGCCACTGGAAAAGAGCACGACAGGTGTGTCTGAGATCCTTCTGAAGACACAGATGAAAATGAGTTTAAAGTGCCTGGCTGCTCGTGCTGTCCGACAGCATCACATCACTTACAGAGACCAGATTCCTAAAAGCCTTGAGGAGTTTGTTGAGTTTCACTGATTTAATTTATTCTTTTTTCTTCCCCCAATAAAATGGTGCTGGGAGTTGATCAAGAATAATTTTTTTTAATTTATTTATTTTTTTTTTTTTAGATTTTACTTTTGTTGAAAGTGCTAGTCCTAAAGCTCTCCAAACACAGTTTAGACCTTTCCTCAATGTCTCTGATCTAGTGGTTTTGCAAGACTGACAGAAGTTGCCAGGTCACATAATGCTGCACATTAGAAAATTGGAAATGGATACTTCACATCAGAAAGTGTCCGCATCCTTAACAGTTATTATTGTCTACTGCAATGATGTACATACACTTTTTACAAAGTATTGTTTGCGGCATGTTTTGTTACATGCTTTGAAATAAGCGCGCTTTATTATGGGGTCATTGCTAAGGAACTGAAGACACTGACCTCTATAGACTTCAGTCCTTTTATGCAAATGATAAAGACTTGATGGATCACTTGGTTTTTATTGGCTGCACTTTGCTGTTATGAGTTTTTGTTGTTTTGGTAATATATTTTATAAAAGAAAAGTTTATTTAAAAATAAAGTTACATCTATTTTCCAAGGAATAATTAGTAGAGGATTAATGTACTTAAACTAATTCTTCTTTTATTGTTCCTTTTATAAGTAGACACTAAACGTGCCTGTGACAGGTTCTTGAAGCATTTTTTTTATCCTCCAGGTTTTTCCTTTAACCACTATGCCATAATTAATGGAATATAGAGTTATGATTTGCTTCAAGTAGATTTTTGGGGACATATGTTCAAATTGAGTGGGCTGCAGTGCCTTCAAGGGGCCTTACTCTGGATGGTGCTTGGGATGTTTTTACTTGAGTCTGAGAGAAAGAGTATGTCTTCCCTCTGCAGTTGTGTGCTTGTCTGCACGAGTTTGATATGAAGATTTGAGTCTACAAGAATGACTTTAAATGGGATTTGAATGGTGACGTTGCTCCAATTCCTTGAGAACCAGTGATTGTCATTTTTATTTCCAGCTCAAATGAACCATTAAACAACCATGAAATGCTCATTGTTCTTATCTTGTGTATCATGTCTGATTTAGTATTCATTCCTTCAGCTGCTACATCTACTTGATCACTTGTAATGTGGTGCTACATTTATAATAAGTGTGCAAAAGTTCCCACTTTGTACTCTACAGCATATCAAATTAAAACTCCTTGTAATTTTTCAAAAATGAGAGACCATAAAGCCTAAAAATGAACCCAAGTTTATTTACTCATGTCCATACCAATGCATTTGTTTTAATTGATCAGAATTGTCATGTACACTACTGCAAGATATCGGTCACTTTTGAATCATTGCAATTATCATAGAATAAAATGTATTAAATTAACATTTTTCTTCATTTACATTTTCTTAATGTTTTAACACATTCATTTTATCTTCAGTAATAAAGTCTTGCTCTTATGTACTTGCCCTCAGTGGTAAACCTAATAGGTCCAAAATTTATTTATGGTGGATTGCTGTATGACTGCAATTGTTATGCTGTTTTACTAATTAGTCTCTATTTAGAGATTTTTGCTTTTGCAAATTCTGATTACTGTGCAATACTGACTGAAAAGAAACGGGTCATGAACTTTAAATGTCATAACTCTTTACAATAAATTTGCAGTTAATACTGTTGCACAGAAATATGGGTCAATGCAGGCCAGGAAAAAGTTTAAAATGTAAAGCAAATTTGTGGCAACATGGACAAATTGAAGTCTAAAAGCCCACTGAGGAAATGAAGTCCTTTTAAAGTGCAAAGCAGCATCATAGGTGTGTACAGCATCATCTCCATGATTATATATGATATTTAACATATGTATTTTATATTAAATTTCTTGGCTCCACTTCTAAAAGTTTATTTACACATTTCAAGTCTATATGTGCAAGTGCATCAACATGGATTTATTGCTTTAAAAACAAACTCAAGTGCTGATTTGTCATCTAAAAATATACCATACTTTAAGTGTAGTGTATTTTTATTTACAAATTCTATCACCACTGTATTTTTAAAAATGAAATAAGACATTGGCCGTGTACATTCAAGTCCTACCAAGTCTTAAGTCATAAATTACAGCTCCTCAAGAGATCCTTTTCCTCACTGCAGCTCTATGGGGCAAATATGTGGAAGCTGTTTGTCCTGTCAGAAAGTGGGAGGGCTCAGCAGTGCATGACAGGCGCTGATTGGCTGGAGCGCTGCAAAGGAGAGTCCCTGAGTGAAAGTCTGTGAAGAACAAGTACATGCCAGTCATGGCTTTACCGGTCCTCCTTAGTCTTCTCATTGTCAGCCTGCTCTTCCTTGTGCTGTCTCCGCCTATGAAAGAACCCCAGCTGGACACAACAGAAGCTGATTGTGAGTTTGTACTGCAAATGTGATGGTCCTAAATGCTAATGCTAAATGGAGGTCTAAAATAGACTGAAGTTAAAGGTGACTGCTGCTTATATGGCAAAAGAACAGACTAGTCCATGAAAAATATTTTTGCTTAGAGTTATAAATGTTCATTGTACCATTTTATTGCATTGTTTCAGTACTGCAGCTACTGCAACATTGTGATTTGTCATGCGTATATATAAACAATGCTATAATAATGAATCGGAAATACTTGCCTTCCAGAGTGCAAGAACAAGAAGAGCCAAAAGCTGTAGACCTCCCAAAGTGCTTCCAATTATTATCCAGAAAGGAATTCTGTAATCTTCATCCTTCCTAATTTCCAGGATTATCTACAGGTATCACAAAAATGTTCTCAAGGATGAAAATGTGTTTCTTGCCTAATTTGCTATTTGTGATTGGCTGTCAGACATCAGAAATGCCCTGTCGTTTTGTATTTGAGTTGATTCTATTCATTCCAGATACAACCAAACGTAAAGTTTAGAAATACTCAAAAAAGCAGTGCCCCATCATATTTTCTGCTAATCCTTTTAAAACATTCATACATTTTATTTGCAGAGCTTACATGTCTCACAGGTCTTTCCTCATGCAGAAACATTGGGCTGTTTGGGCTTAATTCAATGGTTGCTGTCATCACCAGCTCCAGTGTTTTGAAGTTTACCTGGAGAAAAAACAAGCAAAAGTATTTTTTGCTTCAAACTTTCCATTAGAAAGTCGTGTCTGATGTCACTGTTGTTTATTGCATTGCTTTCTAAGGGTCTATTTTCACAATGCTTCTTATTTCTCCCACTTTAATGTACCAAAAACAATCATTCAAATGATAGTTGGAAAAAATGAATGTCGGCCACTTCTTTCAGATATCTGGACCTTTTCCAAGGCTGTAATGATAATTCTTTCTTCCAGGATGGTTTAATATTTACACATTTTCTGCTCCAGTAACTGCTACAGACTGATGACAAAAGTGATCCCTTATCATTTTAATGTGATTGTGTGGACTAAAGTGTTGTAGGTTGAATCACCAGTCATACAAGTGCAGTACAGAAGTCCAATTCCAGCATTTTCTCTGGACAATGTTTATTTGTTTATGTCTGTAACTTTAACTTAACCTTTCCAAACCTGTCCATGAGGGAAACCACTATAGTAAGTACAGTTACCATACCATACATGGTTCAGCTAATACTTCATTCATTTAAATCAGATGTGTGCCTGTTGGAATTTAACAAATTGGTAGAACGACAAGAACCAAACTTGTGTTCTTCTAACTAAATTATTTTAACCAAGATGTTTTCTTAAAAAACAATTTTCATAGTTTCAGAGTTTTGCAAAGAGTTACAGAAATGTGTTTATGGGTGTGACATCACAATCATAACCATGTCTGGAATGGTCATCTAATCACTATATAGAACACTATTATAAGGAACAGAACTTGTGATGTAAAAAAATTGGTATACTATCTCATTTGCTCATTACTGTACATATAATAACTATTACAAACTACAAACAACACAGTGCATTATAGACATCCTCTGTCTGCAAGGGCACATTGGTACACTATTTTTCGCAGTGTATTGTGGGATTGTTTTTAGACACAACTACAAAATGGCAGAATCCCAAAGCAGTGCACTGCACAGTGAAAAGGGCACAGTTTCAGTTCATGATTGTTTTTGCAGTTTGCATGTGTTTGAATGACTATTTATGTATGTTGACAATGTTTGAATAGTAAAAACTCATTTATTATAACAGAAAAAAAAGATTTTTAGTTTTGTGATCATTGCTGTTTATGATAGATACATTTTTGAATACGATAAAAAAATGTATAAAGGTATAGGGGCTTACTGTGTGCAGTGTGTAGAGGTTTAGCCATCCTGTCACTGTCACGCTGATGCCCTGTTGGGGCAACAGATTGAGCCTGCACTGGGTAGATAAAGCGAGACCAGTCGAAGAATTCTGTTCAACAAGAGGAAATCTGTGAGAACTGCACTGAAAGTACAAGAAGATACAGGATATAGTGGAGAGGTGAGCACAAACTAATGCATGTTAAAATGCAGCATGTTAAACCTGGCATGTTCAAAGTCTGGCCCGTTACCATTTTTAGAAAGGCCAGCAAGGTATTTTAGAAATAAAATGAAAGTTGGCTAGCTATTAAGCAGGTTGTAAAAAACGAGATTCCTAGTTCCTAGTCCATGTCGCTGTCATGTAAAACCAACCTAAAATGCTCCACATCTCCTTTCACCCCCCCCCCCCCAACACAGCACGTTAAGAAAATTACAACAACATTAATGTTCCTGAGCTTTTGGGTAGACATGACGGCTCCAAAGAAACACAAAATAGACAGAATGCATAGAGCTTAGAGGGAAATGTGTGTTGAATTTGTCAGGAAACAGTTGCAGTAATGAAGGAGTATAATGTTAAGAAACATTATGAAATGAAACATCACTCTTTCAGGTCAGGCACTGTACAAAAACAAAGTGAAATGACTACCACCAGCTCGTCAGCTCAACAAAACCAATTTTTCGTTATAACCAAGTGCAAGAAAATGCTTCAAGGGCTATGACTTAGTTCCAATTCATAGCCCAGCAAAGGAACTTCCGGGTTGCCAGGTTCGCAGTTTTCATGCAATTTTATAACTGTATTTTTTTTAATGCAGTTGTGATTAATTAAGAGCTGGTGGAGTGTTGGTTTTGGACTACTTTAAAAATGTACCATGACCACCAAAAAACTCTTATAGTACTCTTATTGGGCTATGAGTCTGTGGCCCATGACTGCATATATTTTTCTCCTTCTGGCCCCAAACAAGAAAAGTTTGGACGCCCCTGTGTTAAACAGTTTCAATTTGAACAAGTTTTTCATCATACCATAACAGTGTAATTTGTGAATTTTGATAGTAGCCAGAAATGTATTAATCTACAAATTCATCAAATGTATTACAATGTAGATTAAGATCAACCAATTTAGCCAATGTGATTTTTCACACAACGGAATTTGACCTCCACATTTAAACAGTGAACATTGTGCAGTGAAACACACACACAAGGCTGTGAGAATTTGTGCCCGAGGCGGTGGGCAGCCCTTATCCACCGGCGCCCGGGGAGCAGTTAGGGGGTTAGGTGCCTTGCCTTGCTCAAGGGCACTTCAGTCATGTCCTGTCTGGGGATTGAACCAGCAACCTTCTGGTCACAAGACCAGATCCTTACCACTAGGCCGTGGCTGCCCCCTTAGATTATAATGTAAATAGAACAAAAAACAAAATGTTCCTCATTTTTCCTATAAAGAGTAAAAGCACAACAGTAAGATGCAGACATTGACACTGTAAGTTAAAGGTATATACATACCTATACATATATACCTTTATATTATAATTATAATCCTTACTAAAAATAAACATGTATAACAGAAGTCAGAGTGCTGGCACTCTTGTCAATTTTTTAAATGTGTAAAAGCTAAGACAAAGAAAATATACTTACCAGCTGTGGGGTGAGCGTGAGGTCTTCAACAGAGGGCAGACTTACTGCAGTGATACGTGGTGCAATACACTGTGAGCCAGAAGACTGGGGAAAACAAACAGAACTGTCAACTAAAACTAATGCTTGACAAAAAAGCACATGGGGATTTATTTAAGTGCACCACTTTTTTGTATTTTTACCAGCATTTTCAGATTCTCAACATTCAAGTCCAAACTAACTTAAAATGCTTTTGCCAATATGTGATTATACAGCACACTGTATAACAAGAATATCAATAATATAACTGCCACTTGTGGGTAATTAAAATATTTTGTTCTGTATCAGCTTGATATTACACAAAGTATAAGAATAATTACTGTAGAGACAACATTACTAAATCTTTTCTGTAGTGAAATTCCTTTACCTGATCAGTAATAATGTCTGAAATATACAGAAGCTGATTGGTGTTTCTGGTCACTGCAAAAACCTCTAGAGTGAAGATCAGGTGAGACACAGGGAACAAACCAAGGTTCTGGAGCTGTAATATAACATTAAATGCAAATGATTAACAATGGGATAGATTTTGTAATATTTGAAAATCTATCATTCACTGAGACTTTAAGATGTACTTAGATCTAAAATTGAAAGGAGGTACAACTTCTCAGCACCATAACAAAAGGTTCAAACCTGATAAGACAGGTTGAAGGATGGTCCGATAACTCCTGGATATCCTTGTGGAGGCTCAGATTTGAATTCAAAGCGAGGTGGGTTGGAATCTCTGGAAAATTAACATAATTTAGCTTCTGTGGTAGGTTGTGTTAATAAAACATTATGTATATTAAATGCCTTATTTTGGATTATGACAGCAGACAATTTAATGGCCAACATAGCCCTCTACCTCGTAAAGAGAAGATCAGCCTCATGCTTCAGAGGATGATATATGTTGTTGATGTTGTCTTCAGGAGTCATCTCTTCACCATTGCTACAAGTGAAAGTGAATTAAAAAAACATGTACTACCCCCATCTAGATGTGGAGCTAAGATCAATTTATACAGTCAGCTCTGTAATTATTGGCACCCTTGTTAAAAAGGGTTTAAAGGTGAAGAGAGAAATTGTGGTTAATTAGCTCAATGTCGCAATGAACACATGAGAGAATATCTGAAATTTATTTGAAGTAAGTTTATCTAAGAAAGCAAAAACACTCATCAAACAGCAACAAATCTCACAGGTCCTTAGAAAGAAAAACAGCCCCAAAACATCACAGATGCTCCAGAATACTTAACATATTTAGATGAAAGAAAATGCTTTATTTTAACAAGACTTTCATACTTTTTGTGTGGACATAGTGTCTACCTGACATTTAGGAAAAGTCTACTTGACTTTTTCAAATCTTGTCATCCTCAATCCAACCTCCTCACTGGCTGCAAAATCAAAAAGCACTTGCATCCTTTTCAGGTAGATTCACTCTACAGTAGTTGTGTGCATTTTCAGGCATTCGGCTATTTTTACAACCATTGCGTGATTTATGAAGGTCAACGCAATTTTATTCATTTCATTTTTGTTTTCTCTAATGTTCCACATGTTGAATGACTACTGAAGAGAGAATTTGAGAAATACTAAAGGAAAAATGCTTCAGATGCATTTTCTTCTTAAACATCTTAGGGTTGTAACTGTAAATGTATTTCTTGTGCATTTATGTCAACAGTTAAAGTTTAGTAGATGTTCTTTTTCAGTATGAGACTGATATGAGACTTTTATGTTAATATTGTTGTCAATAAGCAGATGACTATATATATACAGGGGTTAGACAATGAAACTGAAACACCTGGTTTTAGACCACAATAATTTATTAGTATGGTGTAGGCAGTAAGTCCTGCACAGTGGTCAGAGGGATTTTAAGCCATTCTTCTTGCAGGATAGTGGCCAGGTCACTACGTGATGCTGGTGGAGGAAACCGTTTCCTGACTCGCTCCTCCAAAACACCCCAAAGTGGCTCAATAATATTTAGACACAAAGACTTGCTGTCTTGGTCACAGATGCGCCAGCAAGACGTGCACCAACAGTTTCATTGTCCAACCCCTGTATATACAGTATGTGTGTGTGACTTTCTGTCCACTGTGTGTTAACATTATTGTTCTTACCTGGTGACCTTCAATAGAATCTGTGTATAATCTAGAAAGATTGCCCTGCTAAACTCAAACTCCAACCGGAAAGTCACCTAGGATAATAATAATAGTAAAAAAAAAGTTAGTTCTTGGTATTATCATTAGCACATACACATACTAGTTGAATAATTCCATTATCACTTAGGAATTTGATATATAAAGTATACAGGTGCATCTCAAAAAATTAAAATATCAGCAAAAAGTTAATTTATTTCAGCAGTTCAATTCAAAAAGTGAAACTCATATATAGATTCATTACACACAGAGTGTCTATTTCAAGTGTTTATTTCTTTAAATGTTGATGATTATGACCTACCAATGAAAATGCAAAAATTCTGTATCTCAAAACAGAATATTATATAAGACCAATTCAAAAATAATGTTTAATACATAAATGTTATTCTATTGAAAAGTATGTACAGTATATACACTCAGTACTTGGTCGGGGCTCATTTTACATGAATTACTGCATCTGTGCAGTGTGGCGTGGAGGTGATCAATCTGTGGCACTGTTGAGATGTTATGGAAGCCCAGGTTGCTTTGATAGCGGCCTTCAGCTCATCTGCATTGTTGGGTCTGGTGTCTCTCATCTTCCTCTTGACAGTAGCTCATAGATGCTCTGTGGGGTTTAGTTCAGGTGACTTTGCTGACTAGCACAGCGATACTGTGGTTATTAAACCAGATGATGGTACTTTTGGCAGTGTGGGCAGGTGTCAAGTCCTTATTTTTAAATTTAAAATTGTTATTATATATAATGTTCTAGTTTTTTGAGATACTCACTTTTGTGTTTTCATTGTCTGTAGGCCATAATCATTAACAATAACACAAATAAACACATGAAATAGACTCTCTGTGTGTAATGAATCTATATAATACAGTATATGAGTTTCTCCTTTTTAATTGAATTACAAAAATAAATAAATTAATCAGTGATATTCAAATTTTTTGAGATGCACCTATGAGTGATGTGATTTTATAGGGTGAAAATCAGCAGATGTAAAGAATGTTCTTTTACACACCAACAAAATATACATCTGAGAAAAAGTTTAGTGCAACTCTTTCCTCACTCATTCAAACGTATATACATTCTGAAACACTTCACGTTTTAATAACTGGTGGCTCTGGGATAAATTAATTTAATGCATTTAAGTGATGACAGGTAAAACGATTTTAAAAAGGATAAAATGTATATGCAAGAGACTTAAAATCAAGCAAATAAAGATGGGAAGAGAGCTTCTGACAAGACAAAAACATTTTTTTTCAAAAACAAAAAAAAACTCCCAACATTTTGACATTAAGGAAAATATCACAGATGTACCAGATTTTGACAAGCAGTACGCTTGATATAATGGAATACTGGATGAATGAGACTGCTTGCCAAACTGAGGCTTTATATTTACAATTAACAGGCAGATGGAACTGAATGGAAATTTGGCTTCTTGCTGAGAATTATTCACTACTGTGGAATTTATGAATGACAGAGGAAGAGGGATTGTTTAAGCTATTAATTTCTTGGAAAGTAAGTTGATCATGTGCCATGGAATGTATTCTTGTTTCTATTTAATATTGTTTATTTAAACACTGCAATCAGCAGCAGATCTTGTAGCTCTGATCCACAGCTTGTCAGTCATGAATTTTGCATTGACGGGAAGGTTACTGGTATTTGGCAAAAAGCAACAAGTCTGTGTAGTCTCACCTGGCTGTGTGACCTCATGAATGGAGCACTGACATTGCAGCTCCTTTGTAGGCTCAGTCTGTCTGCAGCCTGACACTCAACTGCTATGTCAGATGGCGTCTGAAACACATGAGACATGTGAAGGGCGTTTGTCACATTCGCTTCTGTCTGGGGACTCTCGCAACAGGGTTTGTTTCTACATTACTCCTGTTTATCCTGCCTACTCATACCTGCATCCTATTCTATTAGACTCATTTACAAATACACACATATACTCATTGGTTCATTCTATTTAGTATGTTTCACCAGTTCTTTGGTAAATGCTAATCCTTGTTTCTACTGATTTTACTATTTTGTCAGATTAATTCATTATTAGTGGTCTGGATTATGAATAATTGGTAGTGTATATTCCTTATATGTAATACTATTTGTGTTTTTGTGTATTTTGCTCTGAAACAAACCTTCATCATCAGGCTGGAGAAATGCAGATTTGCTGAGTGAGACATAGAAAGTCTTGTGTTGTAAGCATTTTCTCCTCTGTTCTCAAGCTGAACCTCCACCAACACTCGTCTTCTGTTGGCCTCCACCACACGTTCATTTAACCTTGCCCCCTGCTGGACACACAATGGCCATGCAGTACGTTCCTGCCAGGCACAGAACTGCCTGGAGCCAAGAATAGTGAGACAAACATTAAAGGCTTTCTTGTTTTTGAGAGAACATGAGAAAAAAGTGTTATTTCAGTTTGAGGGTGTTTACCATATGAATGGGAATATGTTCAGATAACGCACCTACGGTCCAGCAGATCAGTGTTACTTTGTAATATCAAGTTAGGCACGCATCTGTCATCTTCATCACAACCATTCCAGAAGGGCAACTAACAGACAATATAATTGGAAAATAAAATGACATAGACAAAGATGTGTTAGATACAGAGGGAGATAAAGGAAGACAAGGAAATAAAAATGGTATTTCCAGAATATAAATCTAGACGTGAACCTGAGTGTTTATGTGCATATTTTTTCTGTGAGTAAAGAGTTACCTCTGAACGCAATGAAGTGGGCCAGCCATCGTCCATAACAGGGCCCTGTTCAGGGTCCTGCATCCCCACTTCCACAGTGAAGACTATAGGACGAGTGTAGTCCAAAGTCTCCTGCAGATAGAGGAGACAGAACTTTACATTGTTGCCATCATAAGAAAACCTCACACATATTTTTTTGTTTTTACTTCACACCAATTTAGAAAAAAACAACTGACATTTTACATTTATATATAGAAAACACAATAAATGGTCATCCTCATATATGATATCTATCAAAATGATTTATTAACTAAATGATGCAATGCAAAAATTATGTAGATAAAATGCCAATAAGAGATATTTACAGCATCACACACTCACATGCACATGGAAGTAGACATGCTCACAGTGCTGGGTTTCTGGGACAACAGTGATGTCTGTGGAAGGCTGTGCCTCAGCAGCATCCAGTACTGCTCTGGGGTTGTAACGCCTCTCATCTAAACCCCAACTAAGTTTAAGAGCTGAAAAGAGAAAAAGAGAGAAGTTGAAAAGCAACAACAAAAATGTTTAATAATTACACTACCACTGAGCTAACCAATGGGCTACACATGCAAAAATATACTCGCACTGTATCTCCACAGTAAGCATACACATTCAAGAGTGTTCATCATTTCCTACATACAGTGGATGGGTTTTGTTATTTCTTTTTTAATCAAAACAATATACCTGCTATTAGTACAGCACTTCAGAGAGAGTTTAGTTTTACTGTAATGGAGAATGTACTGCTGTTATTCAGGTTACTAAAACACTGTCCTTTAATAACTGAAAATGTATGATCTTCTGACAACTTTGACTCAGAAACGGAGGAAAGAATGTGATTGATATTTTTTCCACAAATCCATTATGAGAAAACGTCGGCCAAGTGTTAAGAGTGATAAGAAATAATGAAGAGACTGAGTGTAATTGATAAGATCCAGATGAAGAGTCAGAGGGAGGGATAGGGGCCTAACAGTTTCACAGTGGTTTCCATGGCTGTGTTTCTGTGTCACATTTAAAGTGTTTCTCGTCTGGCTCAGGGCATTACATGTTAACAAAAAGCTTTCCATTATAAAGAGTTGATCCTTCACACACAGGAAGAAAGCAGATCATACAAGGGTCAGTACAGTGGAAAACTCCCAGGCTCTGCCTGTACAAATACATACATATGAACGTCTATATACACTCAGAAATATGCAATGACTCTCTCTCTCTCTCTCTCTCTCTAAATATATATATATATATATATATATATATATATATATCCTCCTCGTTCCAAACGTCCCACTCACTTTTATATGTTCATTCCCAACTCTGGCTGTTATGTATCGCGAATACACATGTCTTAAAACCACTGGTATTCCTCTATATTTTTGACATTTTTCAATGTTATGCTCACCTTCTCATGTCTGTTTAGGGCTGACAGTACAATAGGTGCTTGAATTATTAGATAATAGAGAAAAAATAATGATAATTATTTTATTATTATTATTAGATAATAATAAAATAGTAGAAATGTACTGCAAAATGTTTATATTTGTTCATATCAGTATGTAATTTTACTGTAAAAAATGTATTACATATTTCCACTAACAGTTAACTCAGAAAATACATTTAATTTGTTTCTTGTATTGGTACTAACAAATGAGTTCATTTTTCAAAATCTTTCAGATTTCATGCCCTTAATTCCAAACGTCCAGTATACTGAACACTGAATATCTTACAGTCTCCGTGCATTTTTTTTGTATTATTCCATTTAAATGGCTGCAATGAACATATTTCATTACAAAATATCATTTGTTTTTAAAGTGTCTATATATATATATATATATAGTATATTCAAAGAAGGCATAAAAGACTTAAATGTCAATGAAATTGTGGATGTATAAAGCTGAATAACAGTAGTTACGTACCTATTCTTTGTGCCTCTGCCATTGGTGTTTGTGCTTTGACAGTGACACATACTATAGCTGCCATGCAGGTCACTTCTTTGCCCCCTCGCACACAGTCTTTGTTGAACACATTTATCTTTGATGGCTCAAAGTCAACATTAATGTGTACACGGACCACACTTCGTGACCTATCCATTAAAAGTAAAGCGTGAATAAATATACAGACACTCATTAGCATTGACAGTGGGCCTAATGATCATAAGAGGTCAATGCAACTCACCAAAGCAAAACCGCAGCACCAAGTGCACCAACAGACAGATCTATTAGTCCATCTCCATTTATGTCCATCACACCATGGACACTACGACCAAAATACTGCAAGCCTGGGGAGATGTCTACAGCTGATATTCTCTGAGAAGCAAACAGATGGAGAGAAAGAAAGAACAGAACAAAACATATCCAAACTATTAATTTGTGATTATTGTATTTACAATTAGTGCATATGTGTCATAATTACATTATTTACTCATCACAGCCTTGAGTACTACCTGCTTGTACTTTGGATGAATACCATTGTGCTGGCTGTAGAAGAAATAGATTGCCCCCCTGTGGTCATCCTCTAAAGGTGCACCCACCACCAGTTCTCTGTAACCATCACCACTTATGTCAGGCAGGGAGGACATAGCTGATCCAAAACGCGAGTTCTGTGCCTCATCAGTTGCCTCAAGAAACCCTTCGAAGATAAAATGTCCCTTATAGAAGAAGAAAGTGAAAACAAACAACATGAATACAAACCAGTCTTTCTTTCTTTCTTTCAAATTTTTATTTCAAATAAATCTTTCAAAAGAGTTATTGTCAAATTATTAACACACTTGAGTATCCTACACTCTAAGGTGCCTCATTTGGTGAAGTTGTAACAGTTTCTCTCTTCTCCCAAAAAAATAATGGCTTTAATAAATGGCAGAACACTTTATAGAGTTGGACACAGTCTATGTTAGTGCTAAATTTTAATACCAGTAACATCTACATGTGTACACCAGTAAGCATGGCTGTCTACACTGTTGAGTGGCTAGCTAAATTACATTCTGTAATATTATTAATGTGTACTTTAATTAACAGTCTGAATCAGTGTAATCAGTATGTACACATTTACACAGCACCCCAACATCAGTTCTGGTTTAAACCACACCCACATTTACAATTTGTAAGGTATAAAATGAGCAATTTGATTCAGCAATGCATATTAAAGTCAATGTACACTGAGGAGAAACAACTATTAAGACTAGGGTTTGTAGGTATAATGTAATAAGGTATTTGAAAATGTACGGCATGTTAAATGAGTAAATATGGCTGAAGGGAAAATATGCTAATTGTTGAAATTATCAAAACAAATTTGTTTTAATTGGATTCTAGCATTAACTTTTTGGTGTATGGAATTTCAGAAAATGCCTACTTGACACACTGTGGGTCATAATAAGCTCACTAAGCCATTTCTATGTCATTTTTGTTTAATGGTTTTGAATGAAAAACTATTGACAATGTAGATTAAATGAAATATCAAATAAAAACTATTTAGATTATAAATTTGAATATGAATGTAATTCATTTTGCACTGTTTATGCATTGTTGCCCATAATTTAGTATCATAGAGTGGTAGACCTCAATTAAGTTTGACTTTAAGTTTTTCTTACATGATATTTCATTTAATTTTTTTACATTTTTTTATTTGAATTTGAATTTTTTCATGTTGTAACTGCTTTGCTTTATGTTCAGTAAAGTAGAACAACTATTAAACTTATATCCCAGCTACACGGGTTGGACAATGAAACTGAAACACCTGGTTTTGGACCACAATAATTTATTAGTATGGTGTAGGGCCTCCTTTTGCGACCAATACAGC
The DNA here is from genome assembly GCA_036984385.1 of Crenuchus spilurus. Classification (NCBI taxonomy): domain Eukaryota; kingdom Metazoa; phylum Chordata; class Actinopteri; order Characiformes; family Crenuchidae; genus Crenuchus; species Crenuchus spilurus. Next base: position 56,028 of record BRDA01011811.1, read on the forward strand.
GTCAATTCGTCTTGGAATGACATATACAATTCCTGCACAGTGGTCAGCACCCAAACATCCCTTTCAGACAGCTTCCTCTTGCGTCCACAGTTAATCCTGTTGGATGTGGTTCGTCCTTCTTGGTGGTATGCTGACATTACCCTGGATACCGTGGCTCTTGATACATCACAAAGACTTACTGTCTTGGTCACAGATGCGCCAGCAAGACGTGCACCAACAATTTGTCCTCTTTTGAACTCTGGTATGTCACCATAATGTTGTGTGCATTGTAATATACTATATAACTGTGCTCTTACCTGCTAACTGAACCTTCACACTCTGCTCTTACTGGTGCAATGTGACATTAATGAAGATTGGCCACCAGACTGGTCCAATTTAGCCATGAAACCCCCCACACTAAAATGACAAGTGTTTCAGTTTCAATGTCTAACCCCTGTAGATATATAATATAACCTTCTGTTTCTAAAAAAAAATTAACAAATGTATAAGAAAGAAAAAAAGCAATTAAGTCAACTTAAAAGCTCTACAATTAGCCAGCATTAAAACAGTCTACCCTACATTTAAAAATATGCCTTAAAAGAACTGAAATATTATTAAATAACAAAAATTCAAGCATTTGAATACATGTTTTCCTTACTGATACAGTAGTAATACAAGCTTTGATATTTTCAACCATCATGATATTAGTATCTGCTCATAGTTGTGCACTAATGGTAGAGCAAGGAACATCATTTTGCAAAGCAAACACAAAATGATCTGCTGGTTCTTCTGCTGAATTATAGATTGGGATCTTGCCCTTTGAAAGTCAAACATTGCAATAAAATATCAGTCAATGTTTTCTCAAATGAACAGGGCCTAATTCAAATTTGATCTACATGCTTCAGTAATACAGTTTATTAACTATACATTCTTTAAAACTGTAGTAAAGCCAACCCAAGATCTGTCCACATGCTGAAGCATTTGTCCCACATAATCCAATCAAAATCAGACCAAACTGGTGCAACCCAACTGACAATACTGACAATATGTACCACAATACCAGATAAGTCTCAGCTGTTTGTGAAATAGGAATGCTGTGGGGATGCCTACATGTAGACTCAGTCTGTAGATGTAAACCATGCCTCTCTCCCAGCCTCTGCTAAAGTACATGGGAGCTGCCACCAGCAGCCAATCGGTCAGTCCGTCATCATCCAGGTCGAGTGGAGCAAGTTCACTGCCGTAATATGAACCAATCTAAACAGCACACAAAGCAATGGCAGTTATAGGCTTAGTCTAAAATTCTCAAACTGATCAAACTAAACACACTTGTAGGTCCTGTGTGTTTCAATCTATTATGTCATCAACTTAAGACATTAAATGATGTTATGAGTTTGTGATGTTAATCTGTTTTCTCTGCCTATATCTCAGATATACAGTAGATACACGATCTCAGGGTAGCACACAAGGAGAATTAAGAGTTCTATTTCTAGAGGATGTGACTGTTCACTGCATGTCCACATGTCCACAGATGAAATGCACATGGGCTACAGAGACAACTGCCATCTGGACTGAGTGTTTGAGTCTAGACGGTCACAGAGTGTCTCCTGCACATACACGTGTTCTCCATTAATATCCTGACCGGCACCACCAATCAACAACCCTGCTGTTAATGCAATGACACCCCACCAACTTAAGATAAAGTTGTCTGCAGTGGAGGCAGTCTGTGACTGTGGTAAATGAAGAATAAAAAAAATATTTTACAAAATATTTCACAATACTGATTCAATACATCTGTATGCAATGAATCACTGCATTAGAGCCCTAAATGTATACTTTGAGTTAACTTGAAATTAATCCACTTCAGAATGTTCAATCTCTAGTCTGTGTATGATACCTTGATAACGATATGCTGGATGAGATTTTACACCTGTATTAGTATTAGGTAAAAATCCTAAGCCAGATAATACAATTACTGTTTCACTAATTAGTGAATTTTTTTTCTCATTGTTTTTTTTTTTGTATTTATTCTGAATTTCTATATTTTAATTCAAATATCAACAAACAAGAAGTCTGAAGCACAAAAAATCAAGTGAAATCTGACTTTTAATTCAAATTCAATTCACATAGAGGATTATATAGAAATAAAATGTCTCATGTTTTTGTCTGAATTTCTATATTTTTTATTCAAATACACAGTAAATATGTCGTGTTAAATCAACACTATTAGAGTTAAATTAACACTAAGCGTGTCAAAATGTAACACTCCCAGTTTTAATTTAACTCTAATAGTGTTGATTTAACACTGGCAGATATGCATATGTAAAAAATAATAATCCACAGAATTCCCATATACGAGCATATTACTAGTGTTAATGGGGAATTTTTCCTCCTTTGCTGTGATAACAGTCTGGCATGTCTTAATGCTTTTGGATCAATAATGCTGTAACATTGCTTTAACTGCATATGATGAGTCTATAAATTTATATAGATGTGGAAAGTAAAAGAGACAAAGGCAGTAATACTAAAAGAGAAAGAATGAAAGAATGACAGAGTAGTAAACAAAAGCACTGTTATTTACCTGTTTCCCTGTTAGAGAGTACAGTATGGTGAGGTTGCCCGTGTTGGTAAGGGTGAAGATAATGACTTTGCCTGTGTGGTTAAAACGAGGGGCTCCTGCTACATATAGCTGGCCATAATATGCAGACACTACTGATGATACAATATAACCTAGAGTAACACACACACACACACACACACACAGAGAGAGACAGAGACAGAGATGCACAGATATAAAACTTTTCTGTTAGGTTGACAAAGTTGACTCTCTGACACCAGGAACATATTCCCTTGGTTTCCTTAATCCATTTTGTGGTAAACATAAAACAAACAGAATGGCAGCTGAGAGAAGGGAGCAGATATACAGTAGCTTGCTGTGCCCACGGCTTTGTCTACATGATGTATTAACTACAGAGAACATCAAGGTATGTAGACCAAATACACATAGATGGTTCAGGGCAGACCACATTAGCTGATGGAACCCTGCCAATATTCCAAACAAGCTTCTCTCTGCAGCCTCTTACTATCATGCCTGAAAGGGACATTGTGCTGGTGGGGTGTGAAAATACTGAAAGAGGTCAAATTAACAGGCTGCTATCAATAATCTAAACTGTGACCAAACACACAATTAATGACTTTGAGCAAGACACAATTTCTGAACTCTGAATAGTAAAAAGCCACAAGAAATCTGACTTCTAATCAAGGAGTCAAATTTCGGACCTGGTTATGGGTTGTGTTCCTTTGTCCTTATGACAGCTCACCACCCCTCTCAATTTCCTGTATATATACTGTCTTCCTGTGTTTCGTAGATCCATGTTTAGTATGTGTGTGTTGTTCACAAAGAAGCCGAGAGGTGTTAATGTGATTTTACAAAGAAAAGCAACAATAATCCTTACAGACTGGAAGTTTGTGAGTGGGTTTGTACTCATGGAGGTGGGTGGAGGTGGGGTGTGTTAATATAAGCTTGAAGCATTTCAAGAATTCCCAGCAATGTATTGGGGAAGGTTATGTTCAGTTTATGATACATGCTGCAAATCTTTAGCAACACACACACTCCCAGCAGGCACAGGATGTCTTTAGACGTCATCCGACATCATGACCAACAATCAACGAAAAACTGATGTTGTCTACTGATGTTGGTGGCCTGCTGGGACTAACAGCATTCCTAGACAGAAGGGAAGAAATAGTAAAGGTGCACAATAAACCTTTTTTTTCTATTTTCTTCAGCTATAATTCCCACACTTTTTTACCCTCAGGTCCATTGAACCTGAACACCACACATGTAATATGAATTTGTAGGTGGTGCAGTGTGCAGCTGATGAAAAATTGTTCCTTCACATGTTCTTCACAGAAAATGACAATGAGTCTCAGGATGAAAACAGAAAACAGATTTAAAGCCTGCCCCTGAATATTTCAGCCTATAGCTTGTTAGCATTAATTCTGGTAATGGATGTAATGTCACAATCTAGAACATATGATCTGCCCATATTGAAACAGGGCAAAAAAAAAAGGTTTCTGTTCCTCACCCAGGTAAGCTCCATGGTTCTTCAACTCTTCAGGAAACTCATTAACATATGAAGACTTGGGAGGGATGACTTTGCCATTTCTTGTCTCTTTGAGGACAGCACCATTCCAGTCATAAGCCCCTACAGCACCAACCAAAATACCATCCTGTAGGCAGACAACCACAGACTGCTGTAAAATTACTTACTTATGATTGAATTTTAAAGTATATTGTTTATTATACAGTGAGGAAAATAAGTATTTGAACACCCTGTGAATTTGCAAGTTCTTCCACTTAGAAATCATGGAGGGGTCTGAAATTTTCATCTTAGGTGCATGTCCACTGTGAGAGACATAATCTAAAAGAAAAAATCTGGAAATCACAATGTATGATTTTTTAATAATTTATTTGTGTGTTACTGCTGCAAATAAGTATTTGAACACCTGTGAAAATCAATGTTAATATTAGCCTTTGTTTGCCATTATAGAGGTCAAACGTTTCCTGTAGTTTTTCACCAGGTTTGCACTGCAGCAGGGATTGTGGCCCATTCCTCCACACAGATCTTCTCCAGATCAGCCAGGTTTCTGGGTTGTCACTGAGAAACATGGAGTTTGAGCTCCCTCCAAAGATTTTCTATAGGGTTTAGGTCTGGAGACTGGCTAGGCCACTCTAGAACCTTGTTATGCTTCTTATGGAGCCACTCCTTGGTTATCCTGGCTGTGTGCTTTGGGTCATTGCCATGTTGGAAGACCCAGCCACGACCCATCTTCAATGCTCTAACTGAGGGAAGGAGGTTGTTCTTCAACATCTCGCAAGACATGGCCCCGGTCATCCTCTCCTCAATATAGTGCAGTCCTCCTGTCCCATGTGCAGAAAAACACCCTCAAAACATGATGCTTCCACCCCCATGCTTCACAGTAGGGATGGTGTTTTTGGGATGGTACTCATCATACTCCGTCCTCCAAACACGGCGAGTGGAATTAAGACCAAAAAGTTCTATTTTGGACGTGTGCCGATTTAAGCAGGGGAACCTTCCTTGCCGTGCATTACTTAAACCATGACGTCTTAGTGTATTAGCCACAGTAACCTTGGAAACAGTGGTGCCAGCTCTCTTCAGGTCATTGACCAGCTCCTCCTGTGTAG
>BRDA01011811.1:61309-75962 GCA_036984385.1 Crenuchus spilurus
ATAAATTATTTAAAAAATCATACATTGTGATTTCTGGATTTTTTCTTTTAGATTATGTCTCTCACAGTGGACATGCACCTAAGATGAACATTTCAAACCTCTCCATGGTTTCTAAGTGGGAGAACTTGTAAATTTGCAGGGTGTTCAAATACTTATTTTCCTCACTGTATGTAGCTCTATATGGCTTTTTTTTCACACCTTTGCAAAGACAAGTAGTTCTTGCATATCAGTCTGTGTAAAAATGATAGGGAAGAGTTTCTACTTCTTTTTAAAACACTGTAATGTAATAAGACATCATAAAGAGAAAAATAAAAACTCCCCTGTACCACTTTTTAAACTAATTATTAAAAGCTGCTTTTTGTCTTTTTAAGAAAATGATGTGCTAACAATGGTTTTGCACAGTGCTGCTGGGCCAAGTGGACTTTTTTTAGGTCTTGAAAATACTTTGTATTAGACTGTGATTGAGTGTTCCAGTGCAACAAGCTAGCAGGTCTCTGTTACTTAAGCTGTTTGTAATAGTAAAAATGTCCTCAGCAATAAAAGCTCATTACTCATGAACGCAGGCATATTTTAGGAATTTTCCATAACAGGTTTATGCCGCTCTAATGGCTTTAACACTCATCAAAAGCAATGCACAATAAGGACTGGTATTAATGGGGACAGATCACTTTCAGTGTTTTTATACCCATATTTGGGTGTCTTTAGTGCTTACCATGTCATAAACTGTAAAATAAGACACCCATGAGTTTCTTGTAGGCTATATAGGTTTGAAAACATACAGTTCAACAAATCATTGAGATCTGGTTTACCCTTATTGCACAGTAATTAAGAATTAGAATTAGAATTAAGATCAACCAATTTAGCCAATGTGATTTTTCACACAACGGAATTTGACCTCCGCATTTAACCGATTCGTGCAGTGAAACACATACACACACACACACACTAGTGAACACACTAGGCTGTGAGAATTTGTGCCCAAAGAGCTGGGCAGCCCTTATCCACTGGCGCCCGGGGAGCAGTTAGGGGGTTAGGTGCCTTGCTCAAGGGCACTTCAGTCATGTCCTGTCTGGGGATCGAACCATTGAACTTCTGGTCACAAGACCAGATCCTTACCATGGCTGCCCCCCTAAGTAAGCATATTTATTACATTTAATTCCACCCCCATGTGAGTATCACCTCCTGCAACTGAGTTATGCCATTTTGTGTTTGTGAAGAGAACAGTATGTGTGTGGTAACTAAGTTGTGTTTTGAGTTTTTTTTCTTTTCCAAACTTCATACAACTGGGTAGCGTAAAATAAAACATTTCCTAAAAAAGAGAGATTACCATTGACTGTAAATAGCTGTACAGATGATGGATATGGAAGGATTTCTGCTGTTTCATAAAGTGTAAGTTAGCTTCTTATTCAGATTTCCTGTTAAACTGTAAATGCTACAGTAGTTACAAGAAATATTGTGTTAATTGATGCAGCGACTCCAGCGCTTGGTCAGAAATTCAAATAACAAAATAACTTCACACCCAGCGATGGATTGGCGCCCTGTCCTGGGTTTAGTTGAACAGTGTAATGCCCTGCCCTGCGCCCACTGATTGGGTAGGGGACTAACTGCAACCCTGATAAGAATTAAGCAGGTGGAAAAATGGATGGATGGAAGGAAGATAACTTCAGCTTTGTGATGTCATCTAATTTTAAAGGGATTTCTTTCAACTTCAACTCTGTGTATGGTGATCACTGACCGACAATTTTTTTAAATTATTATTACGTGGTTATAATGCAGGCATTGTTATAATGCTGACATGGATATAATCTGGCTTAGAATGGTTGCACTGTGCTGTTGTGCTCTTATGCATTAGTGGAGATACTAAGTAACAGTTGGAGGAGTTGATTCCCTGATAATCAAACTCTCGATCTCAACTTTATCTCAACTCTCATGTGTCACTAGGTTTAGAGCTTAATTCTAATTGGCTAGAATATCTGTGGACAACCTCTTAGAAGACGGAGTGATGTGAGCAGCAATAGACACGCAGGGCAACATCTGTACTTCATGCAGCCAAATACTTTCAGAGCTTGATTTACAAATCTGCGGAGGAGACTATTACAAGGCCATGAGAAACTGCCAAGCAGGGAATGTGCTCTCACAAAGTTACGCTATATGGCCAGTGTGCAAACCCACTCTCACTCACCTTGGTGAAAGAGTGTATGCTGTTGCCAGAAAATTGGCACTACATTAGCCCAGCACTTAACACAAACCTCACTGTATTACATACCAATTTGCCACTCTTTGATAACATCCACAGAGTCTTGGAGGGGAACGCACTGTACATTCCATAAGAATAAAAAATTGGGCTCCAAATTCACCAGTGAATAAAAAGTCTGCTGTACTGACAACAACAGAGCCAGTGCTACAGTCGTTGTTAAATAAAGACAGCAGCCCAAAAGCTCCCAACTCTCACATCAGCCAACTATTCTCTCATACAGCGTCGACGTGGACAGTTTGACTGAGTGCCATAGCACATTTGCACAATGAGATCTTTCAGTGATATGTACTCTGTACCTCTTTTTATAACTTCATAGCAGCTCCTTTATTTGTGTTTGGATTGGAATTGATAACTTAATTTGAATTGTTATAATGAGGCATGATACAAACTGGGAAAATATATTGTTACTGAAAATGGATTCCAAGAACAATAAAAACTGTTTAGTGAAAGGATTATTAATTTACTAAATGCCTACCTCTGGGTACTATTATTGTGAAACGTTGAAAAAAAGGCATGGCACCGTGTCAAGCACTACCTTCAAGAGTAAAATAAAAGCAGAAAGTGTGATCTCATCTTTCAATGTTCTTGTCATCTCTTATTCTTACAAAGAACTCAGTCTTACTTTCACCACCTCATCAATTTGTTCATATTCTGAACTACATACTTGTGCACATTTATGGAAATGAGCTGACCATGGATCAGTCTAATTTAAACCCTAGAATTCACCTCAGAGACAACAGAACACTGATATAAACATGGACCCACAGAGCATCACTGATGTGTCAGTAAGTTTACTGCAGAGTACTGTCCATAAGACTACATAACACCTACTGTACATAAGCATGCCATGACAACAGATATAAAACTATAAAACACACTTAGTCCAAACTCACAAATGTTACATTCAACAAAGCTGGCAAGAGCAGCTTTATATATGTTTAAGTCATTGTAATGATGAGCTTATAAAGATGTCAGCTGTATACACATATATAGCTGTATTAACAGTATCTTACAGCATAGTGTTATAAAATAATCTATCAGATTTCAGTATCTACAGTGTGAACAGAGCATATTATATAAAAAAAACAAGTGCGTATAATTTCTGAGAGAGGACAGGACTGGATCTGCAAATGTGATCTGTTAAGAGCCTCAAGGACTAGTGAGAGAAGGTAAACAACACAAAGTTGTATTATTCCATGTCCATATCATTGGCCAAACTAATAAACCAGCATCTGAACTTTTATGTTCATCAGATTATGTTTTATTTGTACCACGTTTGATGGATACTGCCCTGTTCCCTAATAAAAGAAATGAAATTCTTTTTAACAATTCGGTCACAAGCAAATAAAGTGCCTTTACAAACACAGTCACACGTAAAACCGCCCACAGAAACGATGAGGGCACATGTGTGTGTGCACTTTTGTGTGAATGTCCTTCCTTGGCGCAGCCTGACTTCAACAAAACCATATGTGCTCTCTGGACTGCTTTTCCACTAAAAGTCAAGAAGGAGAAAAAAATTTTCCACGACGTTATCTTCCCTCTCAAATTGCCACTGTTCAGAGCAGTACCAACAATGTGAGGTATGAACCTGTTATTTTTCCCAGGAAAGGTTATGCTTTGACTGCCACTAAAAGATCTTATTCCCATTATCCCTCACCTGCACTTGATTATGGTTATTAAGTTTCATACCAGACCAAAAAAGTCTATAAAATTGAGATAACAGAGAATATACTCCAGCATCTTTCTAGACTGGATGCAGAGCACCTTCACACATTATACATCAATATGCAATATGCAATCTGTTGTTCCTATGTATCTTCCTCATAACAAAACAAAGGTAATACCTCTGACATGGATATGTGTCTGCACAATATAACTAACTTCTATTGTGAAACTCTTTGATTCTTAATTATAGTGTCAATTAACACAATCAAATGAACTGCTCTTTGATAGTGGAGTAGAGTGCAACTTACCTCCACAATGTGTGAGGAGAAACCTGCCTGAGACATCTGTAGTCCAAAGGCAGTCCCATTCTGGTTGGTACCTAGAGAATTATAATAATGAATAGGTGAAGAGAAGGTAAATTATTGCATTGTTGTTCTGCAGTCAAACAAATGATTTAACTAACTGTTGAACAAGACCAGATATTACAGCTGTTAATATAAGGAAACATGATAAACAGAAAAGAATATGCTGTAAATAATTAGTAATAAGGCACACAGCCAAGTAAGGATGCATTTAAATGAACAATATGACTGTACCCTCTAAGCTGAAGATCTTCTCTCCCAGGGCATCAACAATGTCTTTTAGGGCAGATTCATCTGTCACATTGAAAAAATGCTCTTCAGGGTCAGTGGCAATGAATTTGATCTCTTTTAAGAATGCTTCAGGGTTGATCCCACGACGGTTGTAGTAGCCAAGCACCTGAGGAGACCATCATTTAACATGATTCCCAACTTCAGGAAATACTATCATAGCCTACATATATCATATCTCTAAGAGTAAGAGTGATACCCTAAAATTACACCTACATAGTGCATTTCAATTTGGAGAAGAAAATTTACAGTTATACGCTGAAGGAACACTGACTGCTGAAAAAACAGTTAGATCCATAAGTATGTTGGACAGTGACACAATGAAATGAAGGCTTAAATTCAGTTTTAAGGTTTAACAAAAATGTTGTGTGAATATTATAACTGGATACAAATCCTATGCAGTAAAGTGAACACACTGACATTCCTAAATTCTGAGTTCCCTCCCTTGAGATGCATTACCAGGCATTTACTACAGTCGTTTTCAGTTGCTGGTTATTTGTGGGTGTTTCTACCATTGACAATTCTTTAACAACATAGTCTAACAACGAAAACGTTGCAGGGCTGACTTTCTTAAGTGCCCCGCCTGAACGTCTTTCCAGCAACTTTGGATTTTGTGTCATCACCCGAATGCGGTCGAAAGTAAAGGTGGGCGATACTGGAAATTTTGGTATCGATCTGATACCAAGTTAATATCATGGGCCAGTATGATACCGATATCGAATCCGATTCTTTTTCATATTTAAGCTTCAAAGATCCAAAGGATCCAAAAGACCTAGGATAGAATTTAGAAAAATTTTGTTTAGAAACAATGGAACAGTAACAAAACAAAGTTTGCCTTAACATTAGGAAAATAATTTTTTTTGAGGTAGAAAAGGAGAAACCACAATACAAAAATAAAATAAAAAGGAAAAGCAGTCTTAGGAAAAACAATACAAAATAAGAAATTTTCACACATTTTCATTTTCATAAGAAAAATCACTCAACACAACTTAAAACAAAATCTCCTGAGGTAGAGGGCTGACAAACCACAATACAACAAAATTAACACACCACAACAAATACTGTAAACAGTTTCAAACGTATTCTGTTTAAGTCGAACAATACAATAAAATAATACAAAAAATACAAAATTTCTTCTTTTCAGTGCACTTCTCTACGTTGTTTTCTTAAATAAATAGCGTAAAAATATATAACTTATATATTTTTATACTTAAGCTAATTAAAACAATCTTTGAGGAGAGTGCTGAGTGGGCGGGCCAGGCTGAGCCTGGCATGGCTGTTTGCAATGATCTATATTACTGGATAGGACACACGTGACTTTTGAACGCGCCGGCATGGAGCCTCCATGTTGTGTGGAAGCAGGGCAAGATCGGAAGGAAGCCAGCGTTTACAAACTGCGAAAAGGCTGCAATGTTTTGCCTTTAACTGTTTTACTTTATCGGAATTCTATCAGCAGAGACCAGGGGATCACATTCCACAAGTATGTATTCATTTTAAAAATGATTGATTCGTAATAATCTGTGAATTACAGCCACAATCTCTGACCTACAAACTTGACGTAGTTCCATAGACATTACACTAATAGTCAGGTTTGCATCAAACCAACAACACTCATGAAGTTAGTATCACAAACATTAACTCTTACTGTAAGCAAATGTAGATATGCATCAGAACTTTAAACTACTAGAGTCATTTTTATAGCGACAATGATGCAGTGTCAGTGTTGTGAACTTGGCAGTGCCAGTGGCCCATCAAATTGTCTTAAGTTATAGACAACACCTTTTAAATTACTAAAAAGTAAAATTAGTATTGCAGCATAAATAATGCTTAACATTAAAGGAACTCGGATGATAGCATGGGATATTTCTACATTTACTTTAATATGTATGAGGTCTCCGTGTTCTTTACTTTGGTTAAGACAGTCGACAAGTTAAAAAATTGATAATTTGTGTAGAGCCATCGGTCACTAGCTAGTATCAGCAAGGCAAGAAAACATGGCTATATTTATGTCAGTGGCCATGCGATAGCAGTATTACACAATTTAATTCTTTGTTTTCTTTGTAAATAACTTACATTTTGAAAATCGGATAATTATTAACGATTTTACAGCCATTAGACGTCATGCAAGCAGTAAGGCCTATAGAAAATGTCGGTTACAACGGATGCGAAAGCCGATAGTAGCCTAACATGTCATCAATCATTTTAATACTTTGATTAATGTTAAAGAGCTTTTTATCCTCTTTGTAAAGAATTTTAAATTGTGAAAATCGGACAATTATTAGCGAAGTTAGAGCTTTGAGAAGGCAGCAGTGCTGGCTATGTGCCATTGTTTACAAGCTTCACTTCCACAAAACATGGCGGCTCCATGACGGCGCGCCGGCCTCAATGCTAGCGAATAGGCGGTGTCCTATCCAGTAATATAGATCATTGGCTGTTTGACTGGTCCGCTGAGCCACGTGATGGTGCAACAACACAAGACGAGAGGGGGGAGGAGCGAAGGGAGGCTGTGCTGACGCAGCACAGCGCTGCTGTTACAGAGTAGACTTTGATGAATTCGCGTGCATAGCAGTCAATGTGTAGGGGAGAGAAAAAAGCTTGAGTATCGATCTTTTTCATGAGTATTGCTCAATATCAATATCAGTGTTGGTATCAATATTATCGATATTTGGATCGATCCGCCCATCTCTAGTTGCTAGCTAACTAGTCTGCGCTTGGTGGTGCGTTGACAGTTATCACGCCACCATTTTCCAATTGTATAAAAACCCCCGCCTTGGTTGCATTCCGGTGCTATAAAACCATTTTAACTCATTTACGTGAAGAGTAGCTAAGCTAGTGTTAGCTTATTGCTAAGCAAGTGCCAGCTAGTTAGCTTATCGCTCATATTAACATAGCTTCTGCGGTGAGGCCGTTTATCCCCGTTGCCCTGTTAGTCGCGCATCTTATGAAACATGTCCTGTTAATCAAAAAAATTTATCTGAAAACATAAACAGCAAAGCAATATGGCGGACGCACAACTCCACTCGTGTTACGACGCATTCCAAAACAAGTGGAAAAGGAGTTCAGATGGGGCACTTGAGAAGGTCAACCTCGTGACATTTTCGTTGTGAGACCGCACATTCAGGGTTCCCATGCACAGAAATTCAACACTTAAAATCAACTCCAGCTCTATTTTCACCTTAAAATGTCCTGACAAAAACAAGGATACAGACTGGTAGTAGGTATCACGTGATGATTGAAAGGTAAAACAAACTCACAGCAATTCCATATAAGGTGATGTTGTCCTTCTCACTCTCCTCCACAGCTTTCTGTAGGTCTGGACTGTCATGAGATTCACCATCAGTGATAACAATCATCACTTTCCTGGCATCCGGACGCCCTCCATGCTTAAATGCCTGGGATCTATGTTTGCCGGAATAAAATGATTAATTGTCTTTGTCAATTACAATAATATTTAATATATTCTGGAGTTAATAAGAGTGTAATTTTGCCTCAACAAGCCCCTGAAAAGTGATGCAACAAATGACATCACAGCTGACTGACTAAACTGAGTAATATTTTCAATAAAAATTTACCCTAAAATATTATTCTATTTTCTGAAATACCGTGCAACACTGATTCCAAGTGCTGTGCGTGTCTCCTCTCCACCACGCTGAATAATATTCTGAGCTGCCATCACCACTTCATTTACAGTGTGGAAGTCATCCAGGTAGAACTCATGAACCACTCTCTCTCCATACTGTACCACGCCAACCTATGAAGAACAGGAAGACATAAGCCTGGAATGCATAGAGTATTGATTACAATGATAAATTACACTGATTTTTTCAACAAGCATTGGTTTCTCTCTTCATGTAAATACTTTCATTTTAAAATGGTAAAAGACAACAATCAAAGATGTGCACAGCTGACGTCTACATCCCATACCAACCTGAATTTGTCCTGGGCCAATGGCAAACTTCTGAAGGATGTTGATTAGAAAGTCTTGCACCTCAAACCAGGGGTAAATTGAGTTAGATCCATCCAGCACTATTACTATATCCATATATGTTTCACATCCTGTCAGAAATAATATGCACATTAAAAAACTTTCGACAGAATAATAATAACATTAGGAATAATTGCCATGCAGTATGCTGAATCATAAAATAAGAAATGGGCTGAATTATACTCTGAAAGGCTGGAGCAATGCTGTGTGTGAAGTTAAAACTGCTGTCAACTTTGGAACAGATTCCTGTGCTGTATAAGGAGCTGCCACATTCATACGACCATAACGGACCACAAGCCTGAAATATATAACAGCTCATAATGCACACAGTATGACCTTTTTATCATATTAGATAAAAGATTTAGTTGGACATAGACCCACATTTCTTTGTCTTAATAACACTATTATGTCAACCACACTTACCACAAAACTGTTATCCTTTGGATTGGAGGCTAGGGACATCCCCAGACTCATTTTGTCCTTGCGATCTAATACATTCTTTAAGGATATTTCTCCTTAAAGGAACAAACCAGAAAGGAACAAAACAAAAGGAGATGCATTTCAAGAAAAAATGTATCTGGTGCAGTTTTGGTGCAAAAATTTATGTTTGTTCAAGAATCCAGAGAGATACCCAAGTTCAGTCGTGAACAGTTTGTATCGGTTCTGCTTTCCAGGGGACATCTGTACACATCACCAGTCTGATTTTCACCACTTTTCTCAAAAGGTGCTCCAACCAGGAGCCTACAACAAAACAAATCACACTAGTGAGATGACTAAGCACTGTTTACTGAAATCAGGGGTATAGCAATTGAAAAATAATAGATGGATAAATGGATAAATAACTACACACATAAATAGGAATCATTCAATTTTGCAGATGCAAAGATCCTGAGGTACAAGAATTGAACATGTAATTCAGGAACAAACAATCAAATGTGCCCTTGTCATGTTAATTCAAATGCATGAAATAAGCACAGCAGAATAAAATATCGTTATTACTCTTTATGACCATTCCAGCAATGACAAACCACATGCCTTTACTTTGGCCTTTATAATGGATCTATGTAGTTGTTTACATTCCTCTGGCAAGTTCCTGTGCCACTACTCAAGTCATATCAATGTGTTTTTATAGGGAAGAAGCTTGGCAATTCCTTCTAGCATGCTGTTTGCATATTAGACTAAATATAATAATCCCACTAGGCATACCTCTTCATTTCTCTTTCCCAAATAGCAGCATTTTTGTGTAGCTTTTGGTATGTGAAAAAATGACCAAGCCAGTGGCCAAGCAATTCAAACTTCAAATCACCCCAAGCATTTCACATATTTAACATTTCCTTTTGCAGTTCTGTGAGTAATCCCCATATAAATATTCATTCCTCATGATAATGACTGACTATACAGTAGTGAAAAAAAGTATTTGGTCAGCCACTGACTGTGCAAGTTCTCCTACTCAGAAAGATGAGAGAGGTCTGTAGTTTTCATCATAGGTACACTTCAACTATGAGACAAATGAGAAAAAATTCCAGGAAATCACATTGTAGGATTTTTAAAGAATTTATTTGTAAATTATGGTAGAAAATAAGTATTTGGTCCATAAACAACCAGCAAGAATTCTGGCTTTTACAGACCTGTTAGTTCTTCTTTAAGAAGCCCTCCTATTCCACACTAATTACTTGTATTAATTGCACCTGTTTGAACTTGTTATGTCTATAAAAGGCAACTGTCCACAATTTCAATCAATCACACTCCAAAGAGCTTTCTAAGGACAACAGGGACAAAATTTTAGACATGCACAAGGCTGGGATGGGCTACAGGACAATAGGCAAGCAGCTTGGTGAGAAGGCAACAACTGTTGGCACAATTATTAGAAACTTAAAGAAACAAGATGACTGTCTGGGGCTCCATGCAAGATCTCACTTCATGGGGTAAGGATGATTCTGAGAAAGGTCAGGAGTCAGCCCCGAACTATACAGGAGGACTTGATCAATGACCTGAAGAGAGCTGGGACCACAGTCTCAAAGAGAACCATTAGTAACACACTATGCCATCATGGTTCAAAATCATGCAGGGCATTCAAGGTCCCCCTGCTCATGCCAGCACATGTCCAAGCCCATTTCAAGTTTGCCAATGACCAGAGGAGGCATGGGAGAAGGACATGTGGTCAGATGTGACCAAAATAGAGCTTTTTGGTACTCAAGTCCACTCAACATGTTTGGAGGAAAAAGAATGCTGAGTTGCATCCCAGGAACACCATACGTACTGTTAAGCATGGGGGTGAAAACATCATGCTTTGGGGCTGTTTTCCTGCAAAGAGGACAGCACGACGGATCCGTGTGAGATTGTAAGCCAAAACCTCCTTCCATCTCTAAGAGCATTGAACATGAAACATGGCTGGGCCTTCCAGCATGAAAATGATCCCAAATACACTGCTCGGGCAGTGAATTGTGGCTCCGTAAAGGTCCTGGAGTGGCCTAGACAATTTGTGGAGGGAGCTGAAAGTTTGTGTTGCCCAGCAACAGCCCCAAAACATCACTGCTGTAGAGGAGATTTGCATGGAGGAATGAGCCAAAATACCAGCTACAGTGTGTGCAAACCTGGTGAAGACTTACAGGAAACGTTTAACCTCTGGCATTGCCATGTTACAAAGTATTGAGTTGAACTTTTGTTATTGACCAAATACTTATTTTCCATCATAATTTACAAATAAATTCTTTTAAAATCCTACAATGTGATTTCCTGGATTTTTTTTCTCATTTGGCTCCCATAGTTGAAGTGTACTTATCATGAAAATTACAGATCTCGTCTTTCTAAGTAGGAGAACTTGCACAATGAGCAACTGACCAAATACTTTTTCCCCCACTGTATGATTCAACTGTGTAGAAACTGTTCCAATATTTTTTATTACTGGAATGAAGAAGTTTAGTCATGTAGCTTAAGTCCCTCATGGCACATATATGCAATGGGTAACGCTGTGGTGGGGTGGTGGAGACAGAAGGCAGGAGTAGTTTCAAAACAGACAGTTTTATTGTATCAACACTGGTGGACGTGACGCAGCTACATGCATACATACAGTTACAATGACTCACAAAGACGATGACACCTAGAGGGGCAGTAATCAAGACACAAATGAGGGAACAGACCTGAACAATGATGTGACATCACCAGGGGTGGAGACATGACAAAAACACCATGAAATGGTCAAGGGGCAGGCGGGGACATGACACATAGCTTCTTACATTTTGTTTAATTTCTCACTCACAGCTCAATGAAGAAAATGATCAGACATGCTCTGAGGAAAACTGCCACTTCGTGTAATGTCTTCCTGGTTGGGAAGATGCTCCCAAAGAAGCCCAAAATGTATGAGCTCGTAAGGAGCTTTAGTGCAGAAAAATCTTCTTAATTCACACTACTGTATAGTTTTCAACAAAACAGAACTACATAGAACAACTCAGCACTGCTGTTATATTTTACATGGCTTCAAACACTAGTTTTAGTATTTTTAAAACAGTGCTTGAGTATCAGCTGCTCTGCTCAGCCAACAAATGCAGCTCACATGGTTGTGATGGTCAGGTGTCCACATACTTTTGGCAGTACAGTAGTTCTCAGAAAATGACTTTGCTAATATACAGTATAAAAGTTACTTATATTAAATAAGAGTTTTCAGTTTTCAGATTGTACTCAATTCAGGCAAGATAAAATAACAAGCAATTGTGCACTCTTCTTCACATCTGCTTCATCTCCACCAGGTATTTCCCATTTTCTTCTAAGAATTTACTTTTCCAGCTTTGGCTAAAAGAGTGGAAAGTTTGTCCATGCAGAAAGTTATTTCCAGTAAGTGAAAGATTGTTCCTCATTCTTATTAAAACCTTCTTCTAACCTAAATAAAAGCAAGTCTGAAGTTCTGATCATATCATGATTCAAGTGTCTCAAATAGCAGGCTACGATATGTCAGTTCCAATCTTGATTAGAGGCCAATAACAGGTGCTAGTCTGAGGATTTACAGGAAATATTATACAGAGACTACACAGAAAGCTTATGAACACTCTCATTAAGCTGGTCTACACACACACTCCATTCTAACATATATTTAGTTCCATTCTGATGAATTCTCTGAGCATAGAACATTTGTTAAATGTCAGCCTTGATAAATGTATAAGGGTCTGGCATTTAGACTGTTTATAGAATGTATTAACCCATTCATTACCATAATTCATTGTTCACACTCCACAGTGATGTATGATATCACAGATTCCAACAGAGGACACCTAATAGAGATTCTTAACTGATTTATACTTTTGATTACTTCTTTGACAGTTTGGATCACTAGCGTTCCAGGGGCCATTCCACTGTGATGAGTGTTTCAAGAGAACAGGAGCAATAGCATTACTATTTCATGAAAAAGAATGATAAATAGGTCTAAGGGAGTACAAGAATCAGATTGAGATGACTGGTAATTTCTGGCATGTTTATGAATCTTTATACGCCAAATAATCACCCTTACGAGAAAAAATGTTAGTCATTAAGAGTTGTTCATTTTTGGAATCAAACAACAGAGACTCATTTCCTGAAGGAAATGTCATCATTGCACATAGCTTTTCATTCCTGGTTTATCAGGCACAAATTACAATACCATACCACATGTGGCTTCACGGAGTGTGGATTACTGAGCTCTTGAAATTTTGTAGGCTAATACAAACTACAAAAAGAAAAACAAAATTCCTGGCCCTGCTGTGCTACTACAGAGTCACTCACATTCCTGAAGCATCACATACTAGGAGGTTTGCTTTCTGACACTGTGTTAAGCTGCACTATGATGAGATGCACAGTGGGGGACTTGGGAATAACAGACCACAACACATACTTTCCAGAAGCCACTACTGCTGTGCGAGGCTATCAGACAGGTTGCTAGACAAGACCAAATACTTTCCACTTATTTACCTGAAAACTTCAAAGGGCAAAATATTTTGCATCTTACCATCATGACCGACAAACCTCAAGTCTGAAAACAAACAGTAGTGGCCATCTCAGATGTTATTATCAGAGTATGAGTGCATAGGCAGAAATCACAGGTTGGGGGTGTCCTTGTAAACATAGCTATATAGTTTTAAATAATAATATGCATTGAAATAATATGGTAATAACAGATGAAAAACAATTCATTTTTATGTCTCCAATGATTGTTTCCCCCCTAGCATATACCTTAGAGTGGTTCGATCCATTGCTTGAACCCTTACAGACATTACCTTTTGGCACAAGTGAAACTAGTATTTATTGTTTGTGTTACTTAGTTGCAACAGGGTAGTAAACAACATAGTTCAGTGTTGCAGTGAGTTTAGTCTAAGACACATTATTTCTCACAAATACAAAACAAAGACCCCAGAATTTTACATATTTAGGTAAAAGAGAAGGAATACTAAAATTTGTTCCAGTGTCCTGGCCTCTTTTTCTCTAGAACCTGGAATGACATTTGAATTTAGTATCATTGTACAGTCTTTTACCATACTACTACATTTAGCAAATGTTAGTATACAGTATTTGAAATTGTGTGAATGCTTTGTTTATAATTCTTATTGGTATCCATGATGTAGTGTCCATGATTCCATTAAAAATGTCTCTGAATGAGATTCAAATAGTGATTCACAGTCATGGCTTGTGGTAAGAAACATGTAGACTAACAACTTCTGAAATATGATTGATTGCTCATAGGAATCCTTTAAGGCAGAATGCAGACTCTGACCTTGCCAGCAGACAGCATTAGGGACTAAATACAAATCATACAAACTTCACTGAGAATTACAAAACTGTACTGTATCATGAAGACCACTTTTCCGCTTCTTATTCATACTTCAGAATTACGCAACAACTAAGAAATTCCAAGTCACATTTTAAACATAAATTTGTCAAAACAATTTAGAAACATAGTGGGTAGCTTTTCCCATTTATCAAGGTGTGCAGGGGCGTGGAAGTGGGGGGAAAAGTGGACCTGACTACCCAGGGCCCAAGTAGGGAGAGGGGCCCATAAAAATCCTGAATTAAATTTTTTTTTTGGTTGTTTTTATTTTGAATGAATTGGGCCCTCAAATTAATTATTTATTA
>BRDA01011811.1:76062-87775 GCA_036984385.1 Crenuchus spilurus
GAGCTAAAAGTGAAACTCTGTGCTGAGACTTAATAAATGATCCACCAGCAATATTTCTGCCGCATATATCAACATGTAAATGGCCTACATCAACACAATCTGATCTGTTTGTAGCTTAAAACCTTATTTATGCTTTTTTATTTAAATAAATACCCCCCTTTTTTGCTCATGTGCCTCGTTTACTGGCGTTTATAGGGGCCCACTTACATTGAGAGTGTACAGGGCCCCAAATTTGCTGCTACGCCCCTGAACGTGTGAATATAATTTCAAAGACATTGGTTAAAAATTCATATATTCTTTTTTTCAAATATTATAAAAGACTAGTTAACAGTTTCTGTGTGGATGAAGCATTGTTATGACTGAGTTTTATACCATGTGTCTTGGTTAATACTTAAGAATGCCATACCATTTCTGACCAAGTGCCTTATGTTGCTGCACTGTGTAGCCAAAGTGAGCCTCCTTTGGTCCTTGGATGATCTGGGCATTCTTTGTGTCCATGCTGAAGCAATCCCGGCACCCTTAAATTAGATGGAAAGATAATTTAATTACTGTATGGTTATATGCACTGTACATGAATGTATCATGTCTGCAAAAATGTACATCAAAAATACATGGTATTAACGTTGGTCCAGAATTCCCATATCAATTATCCATAATGACCATAGGTTGATAATTACCTACCTGATATTGAGTAGTTATCAACAGAGCTGCTGTGGGTATTGTAACAAAAAATTTTTAAATCTACATTCTAACTATATTTAATGGCAAATGCCAATGATGCATGCTTAATTTTATAACCAGAGTATTAATTTGGTATTGAGTATTGGTATCAATATTGAAATCAAAATTCTGGGATTGTGACAACCCTAGTTATGTGCCCTACTTAACTCAGAGGATACATTATTCACTCTCATTAGAGTACAAATCACAAAGAAAACAAATAAAGTTTAGGATACAGCCACAAGCAGGCAAAAAACAGTCATAAAAAGACAAAGACAGATGATGAGAAACATATATACAGTATATATACTGTATAACAAACAGTGAAAAAAGGGATCCTTGATTCTTTCACCAGCTATATTCTGCCCTCTTGTTCTGGACAAACCCAATAAATAAATAAATAAACATCCTGGCCAGAGTCAGCTTTTATCCTAAACACTATTCTATGGTCAGGAACAGCTAACCCTAAATCAGTCTTGTCCTGACACACTTGATATATATGAGCTCTGGTTTCAATTTAAATGTTTATCTGCAGAGGTCAGTCAAGTGGAAGCAGGAAGACTTTTCTACTTCTGCCAAGTGAGCAAAAAAGGACCATATCACAGTAATGATGTCACATTGCTTTTTAAGTTTCATTTCCCCAGCAGGAAACTGTGAAATGGATGGAAAGAATGAAATATCCTTCATCATACAAAAAAAGAGACAAAGGGTCTTCATCTGGAGTTTTTCTTTTTTTTGTCTTTATCTTCCTGTCTGTCCTTCTGTTTCTCTCTCTCACACATACTCACCCCTCTTGTTCACACATCATCTGCTGCACTAGTTTATATAAGTCTCTTTATTTCTTTTTATCTGACCATGTGCTCAGAGGGACTGTTCAGTGACAGACAAAAATAGTATTCATTTTTAATTTCATGATTACAGTGGCCAAAATGATCATGCTTATCAGTATCATTGCAGTGTTGTTAAATGTGCTGAAAATGTACACAAACCGAAATCATTTCGGCAAGTTTAATACTGAACAACAAAAATAAAAGAGTAATAATATATATATATATATATATATATATTGTGGAATTACTTGTATGATAGCATTGTAATGTAACGCTGGAGCTGGGCTTCTTTAAGCAATTCAAAGCTCAAGCTTAACTTAACATGCATCCAAATTGTGTGTAGAAACTCTAAAGCTTAATCTTGTAAACTACTTTTGTAAACAGCAGTTCACTCTCATCACTACATTCTGCCAATCAAATCCACTTTGCATGCTGCCTGTAAAACTGTTGGTAACTTTGGTTGATGCTGCACAGTATCTGACATCAGTTTTTCAAAGCAATCAACCACAGTTTTAATGCTAATAAACCTTTTAAACGGTAATACTAACCATCATGAATTTTACTGTATTTTACTATGAAACACATAACCATTTAATCTCTGCAAAATTACAACACCAACAGTGCAGAATTTAACTGTCAGATGAGTCTCTACACATTTATATTGAGTGGATTATTGCCTCTGACATGTTGTGCCCCTGACATTTTCTCCAGCAGGAAAGAAATACTGTCTGAAAATCAATCAAAGTTCATAAGAAACAGAGTCACATTCCCTCTCTAACCATATGAAAACACTAAAACATTTTTGGGGAAAGAAAATTATCTAAATTAATATTAGCTGTAATACTTACAATATTTGTCAGCAATCAATGCATCAACTGTAACTAACTGCAGATTTAAAAACAGCAACTATGTCTTCCTGAGTAGCTTAAGAAACAGCTCAGTAACATTTAATGGTAAAACAGAATAATCTTTTCCTTGCATTGTTCAATATTATCAGCAGGCCATACAGCACAACACTGCCCTTTTAAACAAGTTGAAACCCTGTTATTCCCTTATTGAGTGGCCAACTGAAGTCCTCTCCAAGAGCTTCACTATGGCAACATAAACAGCAAAAAAATCTTTACAACACATAAAACTAATGGCTGCCATGCCCATACTTTATTACTGACAGCTTTCACATAATCTGGACCAAGAGTCTTAAAATCTGTCAATGTCCTGGCATTCAACCTGACATTCAAGTCATTAGTTAAATGTAAAGCCATTAGTTGTGCATTAGTTGACAAAAACTGACACTACCAACTCTTCTCATGATTTGTCTCACCAAGATCTTGGTCTGTTAAACAACAGCATAACTGGAAAAAAGTAAACAGACACACTTACATTAGAACTTTTGTAATTTTCTCCATAAAATTGTAAGAATATTGTTTGACTCAGTAGTGAGCAATGCAACCGGGACACAACAATGCAACAATATCAACCCTGTCATTGCATTGCACTTACAGTTATACAACCCTAAATTAGAAAAGGTTGGCACAGTTTGGGATTAAATGCATGATTATTTTGTTTACATTTGACAATTATTTCATGGCAGACAGTGTGAGCCCAAGATAGCTCATGTTTACTCTGGTCACCATCTTTTTATTTGTTAATACATCTATTCCTGCCTTTCAGGCCTGCAACACATTGCAAAAAAGTTGGAACATGGAAAATTTAGTAATAGTAATGAAATAAAAAAATAAAAAATGTGATTTCTTACAGGTGACTCTGTTCCTTTAAAAAGATTGGAAAGAATTTACATATTTCTCCATCTACAGTGCACAATGTTATTAAACAACTCAAGGAATTTAGAGGAATTTCAGTGAGTAACAAGTGTGCAAAATTAAGCGGAACATCCTTGAGCTGTGATTCCTCAAATGGCACTGCATAACGAAACATGATTCATCAACAGCTGATATAACCACATAGGCAAGGTATTACTTTGGCAAATGTATATACGAGATGGAGTTACATTCACAAATGCTTCTTAAACTTTACTGTGCAAAAAAGAAAGCCTTGTTAGCCATGTCCAGAAGTGTTGTTGACTTCTCTTGGATTGGCGGCATCTGGGATGGACTATCACACCGTGGAAATATGCACTGTGGTCAGACAAATCAATATTCCAGGTCTTTCTTTGGAAGAAATGGACGCCATGTGCTCCAAACCAAAAGGCGTAAAAGGACCATTAAGACTGTTATCATCAACAAGTCCAAACGTCAGTGTCTGTCATGGTATGGGGTTGTGTTAGTGTCCTTTACACTTGGCAGCATTAATGCAGAAAAGAACATTAAGATTTTTGTGCAACAAATGCTGCTGTTAAGATATCTTTTCAAGGGACATACATGCATTTTTCAACAAGACAATGCAAAACCACAAGCACAAAGGCATGGCTGTGGAAGTATAGGGTATGGGTAATGGAGGACTGACTGCCTGCAGTCTTGACCTGTCCCCAATATAGATTATTGGAGAATTTTAAAACAAAAAAATGTGACAATCATGTACTGCTACAGACCTTGTTTGCAGGATGTCTGCAGAAGAGTGGGATAAAATAACATATACAACACTTAATTGCTTAGTATCCTTGGTGCCAAAATGTTTTTTTGAGAAGTGTTTTGAGAAGGAATGTCAATATTGCAATGTGGTCAATGCTTTACTGTCCCACCTTGCAAATCCCTTCCAATGTTTATGTGAGGAACATTGTTTTTAAACATTTTCTCAGATTTGTTGACAAATGACCTTTAGTGGATATTGTTTTGTACCAATTGATTATACCAAATTATTACAATCATCTGTTGATCTCATATCATTATTTACTTTTTACCTCATTACCAGCCCAACATTTTCAAATTCAGGAATGGTTGTATATTAACAAATGAAGTGAAGTTGACCAGACAACACATTAAATATCTTGGATTCTTACTGTCTACAATGAATTTGGGTTTCCATCTATCTACTATCTACTACCAAGAACCTGCAACCCACATCACTTCAAGGATGTACACATGTCATGAGTCTGTCATGCATTCCTCATTTGAAACTGAACAACAGGCTATTATTGCTTTCCCCAAGTCATAAAATACCATCTGGATTACCAAAAATAGGCATATCGTAACATCCACATTCACTGCCTCAACTTGACTGCCACAGCTTATTTCTAAACCCCCCATGGATGTAATTATTGTTTTGAAAAGTGCTGGGAACAAAGAAACAAGTGCTGGCAACCTTTTTTCATTTAAACCAACAAATACATTTGACCTCAACTGACATTAGTATAACAAGCTGTGTCGATGCCACATCCAAGAGGTACATTTCTTTAAACTTTAAAACACACAAATGGTGTGTACAAAACTGCTCTATTCACTGTCTAGTGAACATTTTTCAGTGGTATCTGAAAATATAGTGCAGACTATATATACAATTAAGTTAATTGTAACATTCCCATAATGCACCATAATAAGCAGCATACAATCCAGACAGAGATGGGGAGTACCCACAATGCACTCTGTTGTTTGATTTGATTGCTTCTGTGAATTTTCTTGAGGATTACACTGAGCCTCAATGGCAGCCTGATGTAAATTTACTCATGTTTCACATGAAAACACAGAATATGGAAACTCAGCATTCAACAGAAAGACACATTTTAACATTTTAACATTTAACATTTTAAGTTATCCATTTTTTTAGTATTTGTGAAACAGCATGATACATTGGACTGGTAGCACAACAGTAATAAGCTCATCACCTAATGTAGTGCCTGAAATAATTACTGTATTTACAAATTCTGGCCATATTATGACTAATGCTGAGGGTCCTTTATCAAAGCTAGGTAAGCCATGTTTATATTAATGAATTTATTAAAGAAAAGACAAGCAGTGTTTTCTATCAGTGTTTAGCTATTAACAACACAATGAATGTTGACCTGCCTCAATTTGGAACAATGGTGGGGTAGCTGGCTTGAAAAGCTAGCTAAATCTTAGATAAGATTGGATGGGATGGGGAGCTTGAACATAAATAAAATTATTATTAATTATTAATAAATATTAATATTTTATTAATAATTATTAGTATTAATAATATTTGGATAATAACCATTTGTAGTCATTATTATTTTAAATAAACTATTAATATTAATATTAATATTAATATTAATATTAATATTAATAATCAATGAAATATTAATACATTATTGTATGTGAATAAATTAATACATTGAAAATTTAACTTTTACTTTTTAAAATATTACTTTTAAGTTCACTGTTCCCTTTTGTCATTTGACCTGTTGCATGTAACATAAAATTATAATCAAATTCTGTTTCTCCTTGTTAGTCAACTTCATTCCAACTCATTACCACCAGTTTTACACTTATTTTTGGAATGTATGGTCAATAGACCTCATTTACATAAAATTGTAGAATTTTTTTGAGTAAAAATAAGCAGTTAACACAGGTCAATTTGACTCAGAGACCACAGAAAAGTTTTAATTAATTAATTAAATTAATATTTCGACAAAACTCATCCAAAGCTTCCAAACACAGACACACACACACATACACATCTTACACATCTTAACAACTAGTTACGACCACCAGTTTTAGTGGAACCAGTGGCAAGTGAACACAGACTCTTGGCCAACTAAAGTGTAAAACACTGGTTTACAACCAGATAGAGTGACAGCAGGGATGGCCATTCACACTTTAGCAAGAAACGGCAAAGCCAATCAATGATCTTGTGGGCAGTCTAAAGGGAAACAGGCTTCAGCTTGAGCAGCCTGTTTTCTGCTGGGTCCTAGTGCTTGATTCGTCTCCATTTAATATAGTGTAACACAGTTTTGGACAGTAAAAACTGCAGGGGACCAAAACTGCCTTTTGAAAAAGAACAGGGGACAAAAAAAAAGGTTTTGCTAGTCTGCATGCCTCATGAGCTAATTCAGCTCAAACCTCATGTTACCCCGCAGAGATCAGCCTTATCTCTGGATGCTGTTATGGAATTTGTCACTGGCTCTAATGTGCAAGTACTGGTAACACAATGCATATTTCATTTAATATGTAACAGGTACATCTCATTATATAAATCTCACAAGTACCAAGGTATTACAATTATACTAGTGTCCAAAAAATATAGTTCTGTAAAACCAGTGGGAAAATACCAGTGGAATACATGAACTCTGTTTTTTGGACATTATGGATGGTAACACCATAGTACTTTTTTATAAGGACTAGCATTTGTTAATTAATCCAGCATCCACAAAAATGTCCCTGTTTATTCCTGTCACTGACTTTGTGACATCATCAAGTGCACTGGTGTACCAATTGCCGAATGACGTACACCATAATGATAGTAGAACCGTGTTTGGTGCTATACAGAACCATTTTCAAAAATATTCTGTATAGAACAATCTACAACACATTCTTCATCAATCTTAAGAACCATTTCACCATGGACAGAACCCTATATCTACACGAAGGGTTCTTTAACTGTTCATGGTTCTATATAGAACCATTTTCTTTACTAAAGAACTGTTGATGATCCATATTACATATAAATATAACAGAGGGTCAATGAATAGGTAAACTTTGAACCTCAGAATTGATGGACAAGACTCAACACCAGCTCTTGATGAGCGTAATCGAAGAATTGATTCTTTTGGAGTCATTAAGTTACTATTTTTTTTAAATGCACTGATGTCCAAAGGGTTGTTCACATCTGCTCGTCCAACACTTCTGTGATGCCTTTACACTATATGTTGAAACATTGCTTTGAGAATTTGCTCAAAAATGCAAAGCACATTAGTGAGGTCAGGTACTGACGCTGAATGATTAGTTCTAGATCTGAAACGGTACTCCATCAACTCATCCCAAAAGTATTCAATGGTGCTGCATCACTACAGAGAATGCAATTCTTTGCTTCACATCTCAAGATCGTATTGTATTGGTAAAGTTTTTCTATGAAGAATAAACATGCCATGTGTGCACAAATGAAGGCCTGTGTATCCAAATGTATACAAATTCCATGATTGGATGAGTTGTCTGGAAATGTTTGGATGCAACAGGTCAGTTTCCCAGACAGTCCTGCACTGTGTTTGTCTTTCAGTAGTGAATCTCAGATAGCAAAATAATTTTTTTAACCTTATCCAGTATGCTTTGACAAGTCTCAATATATTGCATCTCCCTATATAATAGACATCTGATCTGTAACCTGATATTGTGTAAATTATGTTTACACTATTGTTCATCTTTGCACTACTGCTTTGTAGGCACTACAAGTTTGTCTGTACATTCTTTATTTACATTCAGGCTAACTGTTCCTCCATCCTCACCATAACTCAATAGCACTTTGATTGAATAGTCACACATACCTACATCTACATATAACATGTATCCTTTATTTCTTACCTGGGAGCAAGAAGCAGATCCAAAGCAAAAGGATGCTGTAATACTCCATAAGACTTTATGTGCATAGGTCAGTGTGTGCCGGTCAACACTGCTTACTGTGAAGTGTTTTGGTTTGCTTGAGACAACTGCAAAGCCACAGCAGCACTGAATCTGAGGAGGAGTGGCTCACATCTGTAAGGAGGTGCATTGAAACTGCACACTTCTGAATGACAACAAGGCTGTCTCTCATGCTCTCTCTCAAAACTATATTTGTGGGGACATTCCATTGACTGTAGTCTTGTAATACTGTCGTCTTAAAACTACACCTAAACCTAACCCTACACATTCATTTCAGTAACCAGAAGGCAACCTTACATCTAAACCTAACCCTACACTGGAGGCAAAGGAGAATCTTACACTTAAATCTAAAGCTAACCCTAAACCTAACCTTAACATCAGTATCCAAAAGTCAGCCTACTCTGGAAATTATACACCCACACACCCACCCACACACACACACACACACACACACACACACACACACACACACACACACACAGATATACTGTATATATATATAGTGGTAAAAACTTTTTTTTTTTTACATATTTACTGTATCAAATATCACTTATCTAGGATCAGCACTCATGTATTTAGTCAGTCTCGCCTACAAGGCATAAGCTGATCCCAGAGCAGCAAAACATTTAATAAACATTTGATAAATATGGTCTTCCCACAAAGACATAAATACCGAATACACACACACACACACACACACACACACACACACACACAACTAGAAGGCTGCACAATTTTCAAATACCTATGCACATTATGAAAGGAGGGAGGGAGGGGGAGAGAGAGAGAGAGGTAAGTGAAGGGGTCTCAGGGTCTTTTAAAACTTCACATAGCTCAGGCAGGGGCATGTTCTCTTTAAAGAGACTTTTATGAAGCAGTGTTAGTAGTAGCTTTCTTCTTTTACTGCTTTTAATGTTGCTGCACCTTTACAATACTCTCTCTCTCTCTCTCTCCTCACTCTGTGTGAATGAAACAGGGGGAAACACTCCAGATGTTTAGCCGTCGAACGGTTAACCAGGCCAGTGCCTTGGGCATCACAACTTTCAGTAAACACACTGGCTACATTCCGGAAACCTCTATCAGCACATCCACAAAGGATATTGCCAGGCAATTAGTTGGAATTTGAAAAATCCTTTATTTATTTGAAATACAAATGAAATAAATATATTTGAGAGTATAATTAGTAACATATACTTGCTGTTCACTGGTACTGAAAACACTTGAAAGTAAAATCGCATAAAACAGCCTCTACCATCTATTTCTGACTGATGAGACTGATACCTAATATTCTGTTGTTTTTGGTTTAACCTCATGCTTTGCATTAAAGCAGAGAAGTGGTTAGTTACATAACAGAAACCTGTTGAAGTGAAGTCTTTAGTTTCATTCACCAAATATGGGCACAGTGGTTCATCACAAACAAACCCATTAGACTCAGCGTGTCTGCTGAAAATTAAACTCCTCAGAAAACAAAGGAATATCCTGGAGGTGGCAAGGAAGTCAGTAGCCGTAACCACATGAAATCACTGACTTTACCAAAATATTTCTAAGCCAAGTGACTCAGGCTTTGAAAGTGTTTCCAGACATGGATGAGCTGTGATAAGAGACTTAGCAGCAAATCAAAGAGAAGGCCAGTAATTGGCCATAAACATTTAGAACACTGTTAGAAGTGGTTCTATTGGGCAGTGCTCTGTCAGACAAGATTACTATATTTAGGGATTTTATAATTAATATAATTATTCACCACATAAAAATAATGCCAAGAAGCAATTTGTGTTGTCTTGCTTACTCATAGTTTACAGTAAATAATTAATTGAGTATTTCTTACTGTACATATGCCACTAAAATCATACGATATTGTTTTTAAATTAAAATACATTTGAGTAATGGCTAGTCAAATATAGTTAAGTTCTTTAAAAAAGTTCAACTCATTCAATGCAGTTAGTTAGACCCAACAAACAACAAGCTAGGCCTGTTTAAAGTCTTAATATTGTTGTGAACTCATAGTAATCAGAGCCAAAAGCAAAGCAATTAAGCCACATGTCAGACTAATAGGTCTTACGTCATGTTCACCACAATATCTCACAAATGTCCACAAATACATTTAGAAATAACATCAAAGCCATTTTATAGAGACATACATAAACCATCTTTAATTTCCTTTCAGAAAAACAAAGTCTTAGGTCACAAAAGGGGGAAAAGACAGAGCAGCATTAAGTTGAACCAAATGGAGTGAAAATTGAGATGGTTTGCACTGCCGATGCAGACGCTGCTGCACTAAAGAGCCAAACAGCTGGCGAGCTGACCTGGGCTTCAGTAGCATGATGGTTGCCAGATTGAGACGCTCTCAGTACTGGGAGATTTAAGACTTCCAGTGTTCGCCAGCACAGGTCTGTGCTGTCTTAGTTTTGTGAGAATTATCCTCAAGCGCTGGCTGGACTTACTCGAACATGCATGTTAAGTTGATAAAGACTAGGTGTGGAAGCAGGTCTGGGGGGCTGGCAATTTATCATTCATAGCACATACATTAATGTTGTAAACCCAGCATGCCATCACTAGTGATTTAGTGTTGTAGAAGTGTGCCTACTCTATAAAACAAATTGATTTTTGTGGTATGTTCATTCTTGATGAACCAACACAACACTGTAGTCTGCTTCAGTTAATCAGACTGGGTGACATAATCACGAACATTCATTAATGTGGCATTGGGCTCATGTCAGTTAGCATCAGCGTTTCACCAGTGAAAGAGCAAAGTGAGAAAACATGCTCCTTACAGCCCCAATAGCCATCAGTACCCTACAGGCCTTAAAGCCTGCAAAACTTCTTGACTTTTAAGTTTGTTTGTCTTGGTATCCATCTCTTAGTATTGAAGTTTGTTTCCTCCACAGACCAAGGTCACATTCCAGGTTGCCAACTCTAAAGTGAAATTCTCCATTCATTTATGTTACAAGTAAATCTGTCTTAATCCAAAATCAATACTTTAGGAATAAAGAATGATGGGAAAGAAGTGGGAACTCAGACAACACAGACAGACAGACAGAGCACACTGAGGCTGAATACACACACACACTGGCACACACTAACACACAGCGAGCCAAAGCCTGCACTGATCTTCAGAGAACATTCTGAACAAACATACAAAGAACTTACTGCCATCGACAGAGGAAATACCGAGGCACAACGTGGACAAACTGTCATCGTTAATAAAATAACTGCATTGTTTTTGTCTAAATAACATAAACAATTCATTCAATCTAAAAGAAAATGAAAAATAAAATGAAAACTAAATACTATCTGTACCAAGTTCTTCTTATTTACAGTTCCTTCACATCATCACCTACAGGAATAGAGAAGCAGAGCAAATAGTTTTCCCTTTATTCCTGATTACACTTTGGTTAAATTTACACACAATATTTGTGCTTTTTATTTCTAAAGGAAAGTTTGGAAAAGAATAATGTGTTAATAGTCACATCCACATGAGGGCAGCATAGGAGCAGGAAGATACAGGGGTTAGACAATGAAACTGAAACACCTGGTTTTAGATCACAATAATTTATTAGTAGGTGTAGGGCCTCCTTTTGCAGTCAATACAGCGTCAATTCGTCTTGGGAATGACATATACAAGTCCTGCACAGTGGTCAGAGGGATTTTAAGCCATTCTTCTTGCAGGATAGTGGTCAG
>BRDA01011814.1:5497-36670 GCA_036984385.1 Crenuchus spilurus
AAATAAAGATCTTCAACTGGAATATTTTATTCATTGAGATCTAGGATGTTATTTTAGTGTTCCCTTTATTTTTTGAGCAGTGTATATAGGAAGTGCCAATGAGCGCCACTGTGTTAGCAACAAGCGAAGCATTACCCACCAGGTCTGCAGCATACACATTTATATAACTATCTTAGCTACAAGGCTGTTGTGCAAGAAAGGAAAAACTCACACTCTGTTCTCTCTCATGATTTCTCAGATCTTGGAACTGACTCTGCTGATGGCCAGCTACATTAACTACTGGACATCAGGCCTTCCAGCCGCTGCGAGTCAACCACAGCCCTCAATGCTGGCTTCCCATGGAGACAGGAAGGTGTGGGACATCGAGAGCAGACACTTCCCATCAATGACCTACACAACCAAAGGGCCCACACTTTTGTGAAGGCCCATCAGTTCCAGTAACAGATACTATAGACATGTACACAGGGTACCGAATGAGCCAAAGTCTTCCTCTGTCTTGTGTAAACAGCCTCTGGTGGTCATCATGCCCAGTATTTGCATTTGAGAGGGACACTAGATTAACAAGCAGAACATGAACTATGTTGTCATTCAGTAGATGAGAAGATCAAATACTAGTCAAAAATGTAGGACCAGCTGTCCTTTTATTTATAAGCTACACGTTCCTTGGACCCTTACTGTGAGCTGCTCTGTGAGTAGCATTTCAGGGTCATACAGCCTGTTTTCCTTCATCCCCGCTCTTCCGTACCACTCTCCCATTCAATTAAGATTAAATAATTGCCAGTGCTTGAGAAGGGAGAATGCAGACCACCAAGAAAGGTACTGCCTAAGTCACAAAAGCAGAAGACCTCATTTTAAAATGTCAATTGTAAGTGCTTGTAATGGTGGAGTTCTGTCACCTTTTTTATAGATCTTGCTCTGATTTCTATTGACCTACCATTTGGTTTAGTCCAAATCTATTTGACTGTTTTGATGTGTTCTTTTTTTTGTTTGCCTTTCTGTACAACTTGTTTACTTGTGCAACGTCTGTCTCAAAGTCTAAAGTACTTTCACATATACTACCAATCACAAGTTTGGGGTCACCCAGAATTTTCCATGAAAACAGGAAAAAAATCTGTTTTGAGACCAAGAAAAAATCCACAAACACTACTGCTGCAGGTACCCAATCTTCTATGGCAGAACGGTGAAGTGGGACAGTGTCACCACTTTAAGATCAGTTTTTCGTGTCATCCACAAGTTGTTGACAGTGAGTTTAAGGCTTATTACAGCTGTTTTACTCTCCAGATGTTTACACAATCACGGGACATAGAAATATCATGGATACACTACAATAGATATTAATCCATACGTAACCTATAAACTAGTATAAATTAGTGGTTAGCACGTGCACCTCTCAGTGCCGAGGTCTTGGATTCGAGTCCCCATCTGAGTGGAGTTTCCATTATTCTCCCCGTGTCTGCGTGGGTTTCCTCCGGGGACTCCGGTTTCCTCCCACAGTCCAAAAAACATGGAGATCAGGTGAATTGGCTACTCTAAAGTTACCCTGGTGTGTGTATGAATGTGTATGTATGTGAATGTATGTATGTTTGCCCAGATATGGTTGGCACTCTGTCCTGGGTGATGCCCCTAGTGCTCGATGCAGTCCTCCAGGTGGACGGTCGCTTTCGGTTGAGAGTACGCTGTGCGCAACTGGCTGCTGCTTGTTGCCGGAGTGTGTGTATATGAAGTTTGTCAATTGTAAAGCATCCTTGGTGTCTAGAAAGGCGCTATATATGTGTATGTATGTATGTATGTATGTAAAGGGGGGGTAGGGTAAAAAGGGGGATCCGAACTGTATTGAACCTTTCCTTATTGAGGTACAATAGAGAACCTTTCCATTGTACTCAGGTTTTTGTACCAGTTAAGGCGATATTCTGTACCCAAAGAGGCTAAAATGTGCCTTTGAGTTCATTTATGAAAAGTGTACCTTTGAGTACAAGACGGTACTTTTACCATACCTTTGTTTTTTAGTGTGTATTAATAGATCTTTCAACTAGAGTATATATTTGAAAAAGATAAAGGTCATCCTGTGCAACATTAGTGAAATACGGGCTATAGAACTAATGTTGGAGCAAAGCATATATCCATCATATTCCTATGTCCCGTGATGCCTGACATAAAATCTGTGAAGCTTCCAGTGGAGAGTAAAGAGCTGAACTCGCTGTCAACAACTTGTGAACAAGTGGTTACACTATAAAACTTCACTCCTCTATCATATAAGTATATTTAGCAGAAAAAGCTAGCAAATATAGCTCCAAGTCATTGTGGGAATTTGGTACAAATAGTTGTCACTTAATTGGGAAATGTGTTTTGTCACTGACTACACTGCTAAGAGTGTTTGCTTATTTCTGACCATTGTTCTAAAACAGTCAGCTTAAGCGTAAACGTAAAACTGGTATCGTAAATGTAAGTTGTAAGTATTGTAAACGTAAATGTAAGCCTGTAAATGAAACTGTAAAATCCTAAATGAAAAACAATCATAAACTAAAAGTTACTGGTTGTAAATGTAATACTTACATTTTTGGTTCTCATTTCTATTTTTCACTTCACAAGTTAACGTTTACAATTCAGAAATTATGGTTACGATGTTACGGTGGGGGGGAGCTCAATGCTCATTGGCTAGAGGGACAGGATATTGCGACATCACTTCAGCCAAAAACAAACCCGACAAAACAGTAGAAGAATCCACTGCAATGGGAGGCAATTCTACATCGGAGGAGGTATATTTTATTATTTACACCTTTTTGAAGACATGTTGTTGTAAATTACCTGAATAATTCTTCTTAGACTTTTTCTACTGTTTTGTGGGGTTTGTTTTCGGCGGAAGTGATGTCATAATATCCTGTCTCTCTAGCCAATGAGCATTCTGACCATCAAAAGGGTCAGAAATAAATTTACCGTAACTTGTAAAGTGAAAAAAACGAGAAGCAAAAATTTAAGTATTTTTCGTTTATGACTGTTTTTAATTTACGATTTTAGTTTCATTTACGATACTTAAAATGTACATTTACAATACCTGTTTTACGTTTACGCTTAAGCTGAGCCTGTTTTGACGCCATATTGTTCTCACGGAGAAACCTGTACACTTGACAGAACTGAACCAGAACAATTGTGTTTGGATTGCCTCAGATATTGTATTTCCACTTAATTAGGTGAAGTTACATTCACTGCTATCAAGTGATTATTTATTGTTTTTTTTTGCAAAAAAAAAAAAAAAGACAAGCGGTAAATGTTTAGGAACAATATTGGACAGGCTATTTTGTCACTAACCATTATTTTAGCCCTCCGTCATATCTTCTCGGTGCAGTGGAACTGATCAGAAACAGTGCAGATCTATTTCACAGGGCTCTGTCACAAATCAAACACGCTTCCACCTGTTTAAGTCTTTTGACTGCTGACAAGGCTGTGGCGTAGAGCTACCAAATGGATTCCAAGTGTTAGGTACATAATGGGATGCATTAGGACATAGCGTAGGAAGTGGATCTTCTGATATTCTAATGCAGAAACTGATCTACAAAAGCGCTATCAAAATATGAGTGACTTGAAATGTTCTATGGATCAAACCACTGAGTTTTAGGTATTTATTTTTTCATTATGTTACTGGTTTAAATGAAAAAATCACTTGCTTTCATAAGCCAGTCTGAAGCATTTTCATGAGTAGTTCCAAGAAGCTGCAATTAGGCTGTCCACGGACTGCTGTGAAGACAGCAAATCTTATATTGTGTGTTGAAAATTAAAGGTACAGTGCTCCCATCTTATTGGCTGTTCTCATTTCTTGCTTATTTGAAATATAAACAGTCATAGAATATTATGACCACCTACCTAATAGTGGGAATAACCACCCTTGGCTCAGAGTGTTCACTCATTGGTTCATTAGAGAGATTAACACTTGCCAGAGTCATCATTCCCCTCTGCCATCACTGACCTGTCAGGCACTCAATGTACAAGAAGTCCACTGTTGGTACACCTTCACTACTAAGACACTCTTTGCCCGGTGCCATATGACAATGCCAATCAAGTCACATTGTTTGCCCATGATGATCATTTTGCACTCTGCTACAGCTGACTGGTGTGCTCAGTTATTTATACATGCAGTAAAGCATGTCACATGACATCTGTGATATCCTACTCAGGCCCGTAGCCGGCTCTAATTTAAAGACTTATAATATGACAAATGGCAATAATATACAACATAAAACAAAATTTGTCCATGTTTGATAACTTACCAGTGTTTGTCACACCAAACTCTGTAGCTGCAGTGTAGTAGAGGGTGAGTGGACTGACCTGAGTGACCTGATTAATTAGGGCATAGGGATGTACCATTTTGGGAGAGGGGACAATGAGTTACTCAAGATAAAAGGAATAAATTACATATGACTTTGTCTGTACAACATTGGTTAGGGTGGACCTTTTTGGCTCTGTGGGGGGGGGGGTGCGAATGCACCCAACGCACCCCCTTGGCTACAGGCCTACTACTTGATTTATAAATAAGGAGTCATCATATTAATCTGATATAACTGTAGAGTTAAAGTGAAGGTTTAACTCCTCTAGAAATATAATGCAGTCAACTTTTACATGATATTCACATTTTTGGAGATGCACAGTTTTACCTACATTTGTAACACCTTATTGTATTTACACTTGCATGGTCATTGCACTTCTCTATCGCACTAATGGCCAAAAAAAAGTTATTTTATTTCTGTGGACATGTAGCTATTGCTGAATATTAATGCAAGCCCCAGATACATATTATGTCCATATACAATTCATTTAGTTCTCCTTATTCTTGCATACTATAAATAAGTAATAGAGTAAATAAATAAGTAAAAACAAATGAAAGAAGGATCAATATACATACTGGCCAGCATGCTGGTGTAACGTCCTCTACTTTGTGATGCGTTGTCCTTGTGTATCCGTGGTGAGAACTCAGTGAAATTAACTTTAAAAATAAAAATGAAAACAAAAATAATCAGGTACAAAAGTGCATCTTAAGCAATTTGTTTATGTGATCGTATAGTGTTATATATTTTAGTGTGAAACTCAGAGAGAGGTGTTTTTTTGTTTTAGTCTCAAGAGACAAAAATAGTACATCTGAAATACAACCTGCATACACAATCCTTTTAGATTATGTTTTCTGCAAATGCACATGGAGTCTATAAAAGTGAAAAATACAATAAAGTGTATAAGCACATGTATATATTACTTCATTCCTCTGCACGGAGCGAATGGCGCCAAAACTGCTGCAGCACGTTACACATACACTCAACTGAAATCTAAATGAGGTTATATGTGATTAAATATGCACCAATATCTGTTAGAAATACTATACTGAGTGACTATGACTGATATTACAGCTCATTTTGTTAGTAATATAATTCAGGAGTACTTATATTTCTATAAAATACAAATTATTTTTGGAACTCTTCAATCGTACTTACCTCCAGTACGGAGTCTAAACGCTGCTGGAGGTACAGCAAGCACGGAGGGACAAACTAAAGAAAATTGTGCAGTTGCATTTCCTGTGCAGGGAATTGTAGTCCAGTATAAAACACAAAGAAAATTAAATGTATGCTATAACAGCGCATAAACTTAAATGCATTCAAAACATTCAACAAAATAAAACTGTTTTCATAACAAAATATTAATACAGATTATAATTTTGTGAGAATTCAATAATTAGGGCATATTTTATTTATTTATTTTTTTACCTCTGTTACACCGGTTTATGGTGAGGGAGGGGTCCCTCTGCGTGCAGGCAGGTCAAAGTGCTAATGGCATTTTCCTGCCAATAGCATGCTATAAATTCTACATTTTAAAATTAAACAGGGAGGAAAGGAAAAAAAAAACACTTGTTCTGAAGTATCAGCAATGTGGTTGTTACTGTCACTATGTATACATTCATACAGGAAAGTTTTTTATTGTGCATTGTGCACAGCAACACTAGAGCAGCTTGTTGCACAGTCTCAACTAAATCTGTCTCTGCACAATGCTCTCTTGTTTATATTGACCTGTAATTTTAAATGACAGCTTTTTTCTAAGTTTATGAGCCGTGACATAAATAATGAAATAAATAATGAGCATTGCTTTGTTGTGGAAAAGAACCAGGAGAGCCAGATTTTCAAAATAGAAACACTTTTAGTGATGATGTGGGAATTCCACAGGATTTCTGACCTTTTATGCAGCTGAAGTTAACAAAGTTTAGGGAGCTGACTACAGCCTCATCTTTCAGGGTCTTAACAGTTCCTACAGATCTAGCAATTTTCCAGCTGATGAACTCAGTATGGGACCAAATGCACAATTTAGCAGCAAAAGCATGGTAATTGTAGCTATATAAGCTATCTTAGATAATACTCCTGTTGATTCAGGTTTATTACAATGATTAGTCAGGGCATTTAAGGTCATGCATGGTAAGTTGAGAGGAGCAAGGCAATTCAGGTCCTGCTTCCAGTTGTCCAGGGTCAGTGCAATAAACACATTCATTATAAATGCAAATATCTTCCACCTAACCATTAAGACAGAGTAACATTACATTGCACTCCCTAGTGACAATTATCAGAGTAAAAACATATGGAGTTTGTATTTTCTGTATTAAGTGTGTAAAGACAAGGTGTAGTCATACTTATTTGTTATATTTTAATCAATAGAAAGAAAGGCTTGGTCTGTTTAGTGCAACATGTTCCTTTTTACATTTGTAAGAATATCAACACTTAAAAAAATTACATGTATGCACTTATTGAAAACTGTGCACTTAAAACTAATTTTAATAATAAAAATAATATACAGGCAGTAAGGTAAAGTTTGGGATTTTTATTATTGGAAATATATACGTACATAAACAGTGAGCACAGTAATAATAAAACAATTAAATTTTAAAACAATGTGCAATCTAAATGCTAGGTATTACGTTATATTTCACCTAAAATTAGTAAAACAAGTTTTCAGTCCAGCCGCACTCCCATAGAAATTGGTAAACTATACAAAATTCAGTCCCTTTGCAATAAACAGAACAAATCAGCAATGTTGAGACTGTAGTATTATATATGATCTCAAACTGATCATAGTGATGTTTTGAAATTTTAAAAAGGTACCGTATGGCTTATTTCAGTTTTTAGTAAAATTTTGCCATTTATGTATGCCTGTCGACATAAATTTCCTAAGAATAATAACTAAATAAAACTGTTATAGCGCTTTTTGTGTATTTGCCATTTCGATAACAATTTATATAAAATCATGAAAATTACAAATATGCCTTCAGGACATTGCTGTGGACAAATCCATCAGCCTTATGCTACAGAAACGGTCAAACCTGCTTAAATGTTAAAACGTCGGACTGCGCGCGCCGCAACAAAATTATTTGGGTAATTAATGGCGGGAAAAGTTGGCGAGTTTCACAAAGAAAATACCAGCTAGTTTCATATATACCTTCATAGAAAAACAGTTTCTGCATTTCTAACCACAAAAAGGTAACATTCACAGAAGAAGCAACTCTTCAAAACAATATTTTAGTCATTTAGATGAAAAAGACTGCAGTACATTTTAACGTTAAATGTTACTTAGCATAGCTAGGCTAGCAATGCCGTCACATTTATCCTACAGGAACAGAAAAGTAATAACACGAGTGAATAACACCATCCGCTTCAAATCCACAGACTGGACTTTTATAAAACAACCATATGTTTTAAATAAAGACATCTCATATTTCCAGTAAGCTTTCCGTTAGCCTAATGTACTAAATGTGTGTTTACATTTAAATTAACAGCTGTATACAGAAAAAAATCATTACCTACAGTGTAAACACAGTATAGCTACGCTTTAGATGTAAAATGAAATTTTGTAGATTAGTTTTTCAGTGCAATTTTCCTTTAAGTCCAGCAATAAGTAGCCTAGTCTGTGGTTATATTTAAACAAGCCCGAGTTAGAGGTGTGATGGGTCTGACTAAAGGGTCCGAAAGTTCAGCCCATCTGAGCAGAGTCGGAACGACATCGAGGCCTGAGGAGCTTCCTGCTCTCACACGGTGTTCAGTCCAACAGCACAGTCCCCCCCAGAAACAGGTAAAAATGCTGAAATATGTACAAATACCACGGCAAAGCGTGGTCAATGACTATTTTTAGCATCTTAAAGCACTTTCACACAAACATACTGCTCAAGATAAACAGCCACTATCATACAACTGTGGATTCTGATGATCTGGTTGACCATAAAGCTATTTTCCTTATTTGAACAGGTAAAACGCAGTCTAGAAATGAGCCCCACAAAAAAGAGTTTACTACGGGAGGCGTCTCATCAGATCATTGCTGGAGGATCGGCAGGTAGGTGTTTTTGAAGTTGTTCAGGTTTGCAGCCGTTGAGTGAAGAGCAGCGCTGTGTAGCTGAGCTAAAGCTAAAGGCTGTGTTAGCCTGGAAGAGCTCCAGTCTCGCGGTCCAGACATTCCACACAGAAAACGCGTCGCTTTCCCCCAAAAGCTGCTTATTCGTAATTGTAAGCGATTACAAGACGTGTAGTTTCATCTGCAAGTAAGAGTAACGTGCTCTTCTTTATTTAAAGTTATCGAATTTACCAAAGTAACCTCTGGACCGGATGGTCTGACCGTTGTCTTCAGAGAACACAGGAGCTCTGAGAAGTAGTTCCGCTTTTTATTGGTTCCTTCAGACACTTGCGCTGAGTACACGAAGCTGCACACTGTACACAAGCTCATTTATGTTCATAATTAAACTCAGATAAGAAACTTTGATATTGTATATTCATTAAATGTAAACTATGTATTCCAAGCCTTTTTTTTTGTTTTAATGTTGATACTGTTTGAGCAATAATTTACTGAAACTTCAAATGAAAGAAATCTAATAAAATTCGCGATTTCTGTTTTTCAAAAGCTAAAAGCCATACTGATCAACATGAAAATAAAAAGACAGTATATTGTCATTTTACGTGTAATAAATGACACTTTTTGAACTAAATTATGAAGACAAATTACTTTTTTGTCACAATATTGTTTTTTTAAGATGCACTAGTAATCTACAATAAGACATAAACATGTTTTTACCTTATTCTACATACATTTCTAGGCCAAACCTGTCAATTTTGGTAGAACTGTGGTTCGCAACTCCAGTTTTAGACATCCAAGTTCAATAGTTTCTTGTTTTCTCTAATCTAACAATGTGTCATTAAATGTGTTGGACTGTTGTTCTAAATTAAGAACTTTGAGTTGATAAAAACTTTGCTTTTTTAGTTATGAGCTGATTGTGAGCAGGAAAATGTACAGTATAGTGTACATGGGGGAAAAAAACTTAATATTTCTCCATCTGAATAAGTGCATTGCGTTTAGCTCAGTTTTGATGGCTTGTGTTCAGAGAAACATTTTATTCATTGATAATAAAATGATGACTTTGATATTCACTCTATTTAGACTCTTGTAAAAGAAATTGTGGAAAAAATGCAGTTTTGAATAAAAACACTGAACGTGATGAGCGGTTCATGCATCCAGATTTTGAGCGACACGTCGATAAACTCTCCTTTCAGCCAAGCACCTGATGTACAAGTTTTTTTTTTGTTTTGTTTTGTTTTTTTTGGTATTTAACCCTGCAGGTAAGATATATTTTCATATTTGATCAGATATTTTTTCTGAAGTGTTGAAAATGAGTTATTGTCTTAATCCCTGATGATCAGCTCAGCAATTTCTTAAAGTTTCTCCTTGTTTGACAATGACATTTATACCAATCCCTTTGACAGAATAAAGAAATCTTGCAGATGCAATAGCACTTGACTTTTTCCACAAAATTAGAATAATACTAATAAAAGTGATATGTACTATTTTTTACTATCTAGAAGTTTAATTTTTCCTGCCCTCTTGCTGCCCAAATATTTTATTTATTTATTTATTTATTTATTTAATTAATTAATTACTCGCCTCAAATATTATTGAATAACACAACTTTTTTTTATTATTTCTGTTTCTACATGTCTTTACAGGACGTACATGTTGTGGATAATGGAGGCTCAC
The DNA here is from genome assembly GCA_036984385.1 of Crenuchus spilurus. Lineage (NCBI taxonomy): Eukaryota > Metazoa > Chordata > Actinopteri > Characiformes > Crenuchidae > Crenuchus > Crenuchus spilurus. The sequence goes on from BRDA01011814.1 coordinate 15,533, forward strand.
TAGAGTGTGTTGTTTAAAATATTTACATATTTTACTAAATTTATCAAATGGAAATGTCTATGTCCTACTGTTCAGAAATCTCATAAAACATGCTATAATTTTTATCATAAAAATGGTTTCACACACATTGTATAAGTAGCTGGTTTCACAACACCACTTTCCAAACACCTTCCTATTTAAATTCTGTCTCTAAATATTTCCATTTTAATTTTAGGATTCTGTGTATACTACATGTAGTTCTATGTCTGTATTCCGGCATTATTAAGCAACTGGTATGTGCCGTATTAGCTTAAAGTTCTGATGTAGCTTAAGTAAGGAAAGCAGTTCCTACCTTAGGTGTCCTATGTTAACTCAGCCACTGGGGTAATATTTAGAGGTCATCAGGGACTATGGAGTTCTCTTTCTTTCAGTGGTCACTTGGTGAGATTTTATTAGGCTTCATTCACTGCTTCTCCTGTAAAATGACCTCTCTGCCTTCATCACCTTAGTTCATGTGTATGTTCTCCAGTGCTTGTCACATTTCACCAAACTCTCGCTTAATGGGGCTGAGTTCAGTTGTGTGTGTCTTGCTTATGGGGCTGGGCTGTGTGTGTATGCGTGTGTCACTTTCTTCACTTTCTGTTTGGGTTTCCTGGTTAAATAAGATATAAACAAAAATCATGACCTCTGAATATATATTTGGTTGTTGTTAATGTAATTGATCATTCTTAGAAAGAAACTAATTTGGAGACAATGTGTTAATATTGATCACAGGGAAGGAACCTGAAAATAAATTTTCCACCAGTGCTTGATTTAATCATCCCCTTGGCAAATATGTTTGTCCTGCTTTCTGCCACAAGGGGGAAGCATTGTATTTTTTTATTTTGGACTCCACAATTAACCAGTAATCACCCTTATCAGTTTGGTTAAATTAAAGTGCTTCTTAATGTGACCGTACATCTTATTATTAAACAAATGCATATTTTTACTTGATCTTAAAGGTATATTATCATGAATGTATTTTTATTTGAAAATATTATATATATATGTGTAATGTATTAATGTATTTGTGTTTGTGTGTGTGTGTGTGTGTGAGAAAGATGTTTCAGTAATTAATATGTACTTATTTGCAACTTAACTATACTCTCAATTCAATAAATTGGATGGCATATTTAATGCACGACATAGACATATATATTCACACACAGGTATGGGTGTGTGTGTGTATATAATTTTTTTTTCTTTTTTCTTTTTTTTTTTTTTTTGTAAATTTGTCATTTTTGTTCTGTCTAGATACTTCAAAAGGAGACTAGTTTCCAGTGAGCCAATTATATCAGTCATTACCAAAATGTCAGGAAAAAACTGTCAGATGTTACCTTAAATGTTTTTTGTATCGATTTCCTCTCTACTTCCCTGTTGCACCATGTAATTCGGTAAGATTTACACAGAAATGTTTAAGTTATGATTAGTTTCTCTGTAAACGTATCCGCCGACTGCAAATGGAGTGTGTCGAGAAAAGACAGACAGCCTAAGTATGATTGAACACGGTCCACTTTTCTGCAGCTGACTGTCAGGCTCTCACTTAAAATGCACTCAGACTTTGCTAATTGTAATGGTCTTAAACTGTGAAACGAGGTTTAGGCAACATCGAACAAATAAATTCACTTATTTGGAAGAAAGTGGGAACAGAAAAAAATGACTAAAAGATCAAATAAATGGAGGCAAAGTGAAAGTGTGACTCAGGGAGGGATTATTCAGTGACACGGTATCTGCTTTTAATGAGCGTTTCCTCTCAGGGCCACGATTGGCTACCATAATCAGAGCTGAATTAGACCTAATATTTATTTCCAGCAACAATTGTACTTGCTTTAGAAGGTCTTTGATTGAGCTTCCCGTAGACATGTTGTGGACAGATGTTTAGATGACCTCATGTTTGAAGTAATGTTGATTTTGGAAGAACACTTCACTGTGTCTCTTTTAAACCTGACCCTACCTCTTCCCATGTCACAGTTTGGCATTATTTTTTTATGCATGTGATTTGGCTTACTGTGAAGCTCTGTATACTTTTTATTTTAGGCTTCTGTTCAGTAAAGGCAAAAAGAACGGACTAAAAAGAAATGCTTCTAAATTTACATTGCAATTGCTGTTTAATTAGAAATGACAGTAACTGCAATATGCTACTATACTGAAAGGCACAGGATAGGGGTTTTATGTATTTTATGTATTTTACTGTCATTATTCTGTATCTGGTGCTTGAAAGTTTGGGAACTCTTTAGAATTTTCAATATTTTTACATAAATTTGACCTAAAACTTAATCTTATTGTCACACAAGTCCCGAAAGTAGATACAGAGGACAAAATCAAACAAATTAGACAAAAGTATTAACATGTGTAATTTATTAGTTTATTTATTTAATAATTTAATATTAATTAATTAATAGTTTATTGAGGTAAATGATCCAGTATTACATGTTTGTAATTGGCAAAAGTATGTGAAACTTTAGAATTAGCAGATCATTTGAAAGTGAAACTTGAGTCATGTGTTGTCAGTCATGTGTTGTAGAAAAGTGATCTTCACAACACCTGTTTGTAAATGTCACAAGCAAAGGAGGACCTGAGAAGAAGAGTTGTTGATGCTCATCAGGCTGAAAAATAATACAAAACCAAAAGAACTTGGACTCCACCAATCCACAGCCAGACATTGTGGAGGAAATTCAAGACCATATGAACTTCCCCAGGAGTGATCAACCAACAAAGATCACTCCATGTCACAAGAACAATAAAAATCACGAAGGCATATTCTGCAAGATAAATTTTAAACAAGTAAACATCTCTCTCACATTGGCTAAACGTAATATTCATGAGTCAACCATCAGAAGAATGCTGAACGTGAATGGTGTCGATGGCAGGGTTGCATGGACAAAGCTGCAAAAAAGATCATTGCTGCCCATCAGCAGTTTGTTACAGATCACATAGACAAGCCAGAAGGCAATTGGAACAATGGTTTGTGTACAGATTACACCAAAATAAATATAAAAAAATTACGGTTGGCGCTTTGTTAAACGGCTGCCCTGCCAACAGGGGCTGAGACCTAATTTCCCGCAATGGATCCATAAATTATATCTGTATCTCTATAAGGCATTAAATTTGGAGAAAGGAAGATACTGCATTGCAGCATAAAATCCTTATCCCATCTGTGAAACACGGTGGTGGTTGTGTAATGGTTTGGGCCACGAATTCCAAATTATACCAGCAGATTCTAATGAAATATTTCAGGGCATTTGTCTGTGAGATGAACCTCAAGAGAAAATGGTTCTTGCAGAAAGACAACAATCGTAAAAATAAGTTATTCTACCAAAAATGTATGCAAAAGAAAAAAGTAAATCTCTTGGAATGACTAAATTAAAGTCCAGAAATATTGTGGTTGGACCTAAAGTAATCAGTTTACGAGAGAAAATCCACCAATATAATAGAGTTGAAGCTGTTTTGTGTGGAGGAATGGGCTAATATTCTCCAAAGCCAATGTGCAGATTTGAGCAACAGTTACCGGAAACATTTTGTTGCAATTATATGAGCACATCCACAGTACTGGGAAACAGTTCTGGGACATTGAACTTCAAAATTAAACTTGTTACAAAATGTGTGAACATGTCCAAGTCAGCTAAATTAGACACTCCGAACTCAGATCTCTCCGATTGTTTTACAATTTCGTTTCAAAAATTGGCCAAGAATCAAGTCTTTGCTTTAGATTGTTAGTCACATGGTTTCCATTGTGCATAAACTTGCTGGTTTATTAAAAACATTACAGTTTTATCATTATGGCACAAACCTCTGTATGACACAAGTCTACTTTGGGCACAGACCTCATTCCTGATGGTCCAACCTACAATATCTGATCTGTTACTGTTAAATGGAAACCGTAACTTACACAATCTAAAAAGTTACCCAATTCAACAACAAATACATAGAATAATTTAGAAAACAAAAACCTTATAACATGTTTATTTAATGCAAATTATACCATCAATTATATCCACTAAATAGAATTTATCATAAATTGCGTAAGTTACATGGAAACCATGAGTATTAATTCCCAGTACTGTGGATATGCTCAAATAATACAAGCAAAGGTTCACTTACTTTTGCCACTCACATACATAAAATATTAGCTGACTTACCTCAGTGAAGAAATTACAGTCAAATATGTTTGTCTCATTTGTTTGATTTGGTTCTCTTTATCTACTTTATGGAATCTAAATCTGATGAAGTTTTATGTCATTTATGCAGAAATGTAGAACATTTTAAAGGGTTTGCAAACTTTCAAGCACTGCACTACCTTGACATCAGGCGATGTCTTAAATAAACCACAGCAAACAGTACAAAAACAAACAGAAGAGATTTATTGACCACTGTGACTAATTATGCATGCGGAAATGTGCAGGATCATGATGTCAGGAGAAATCAGTTGACTGCAACCAGGCATGAAGTATAATGGTAGCTTGCAGAAAGGGGCTTAGCCTCTGAGCACTGAATGTATATCTTCTGTAGGTTCTGTCTCTAGATTCTAGAGGTAAGTATATTGTTCAAAAATAGCAGAAATGATCAGTGGTGGGCAGTTTGAAGAGACTAATTACCTGGTGCCTGTAACAAATGGCTTTAGGGGGTTTGGTAACAAAATAGCAACATTCAGTATTCAATTAAATGGAACTTAGAATTAGATTTAGTAATTAAAGTGGATGTTTTAAATGTATCTAGGAAGGATATGGTGCGTGTGATCTTTGTCTTCTCTTGACTTACTGGTTCATATGTGAACGTCTTTCATATTTTCACAGAAAACTAAAAATGTAATTAAGTTATTAAATTGTTGCAGAGCTTGTATAGTTTGATAGTAAATGGTTATCAACCCTTGAAACATTTTTTTTTCTAACAGAACTATTATTGTAGTTTGTGTACCATTTTAAGTATTATTCATTTTCAATTAGTAAAATAATTTTCTCCACATTTCAGAACAACCTCTCTTTCTGTACATTACTCTGCTGACAATTAAGGTATCCATGCATCAGAGGTGAATTAATGTTCTAGCTTTATTTATTCTGCCAATTCGAATATTCCCTCGGTATATCATGTGGGTATAATCTAGTGTATTTATTTTTTTAAAAATGTGTGTCCTTACTTGTGTATATCAAGTATTTTAAGATTTTTGAACAAGGCTTATTTTCATGATATTCATGACAGATTACCAGGTGGCTTGCTCCGTGACCCCACGTCTTGGTGGCCGATTAGGATGGACTACTGTTCAACTGCTGCTGGGTTGTGAAATGTCCCTTTTGATTTAGCTATGTCAGAGAGGTCCTGTGAGCTGAAGGAGCATTTATTCTGCCTGTGTAACGTATGAGCCGTCCAGAAACTGCTGACGTTATCTTAATGACATGATTTATGGTAGTTTCTTGTTGACCAAGGACAAATGTGTGTGGGAGACATCTCTGTTCTATGCTTTGTAAGAACTGAGGACATTTACTTACACACACATGCGCACACATGTGTGTATATTCAGCCCATCCATCATGTATATTATGTTGCTGTAAGCAATAAGGATAATTGCAGTGTTATGTTAAGAGCAGAATCAGCAGTGTAATTATGATTGTTCAACATGGGAGGCTGCCTCTGGACCATTGCACATACTCGTTTACAGAGCGTAATTATTAAAATCAGTTAAAGCTTTGAATGGAAAAATGGATCAGAACCAGCATCACTAAACATGCACTGTTATCACTAATCCAAATATTTCATATTAACTGACTGCTATGTTGGATAGAGATCAAAATGTAAATTTACAGAGATATCATCAAAAATGTATTTTTTAAGATTAAAAAAATATTCTATAATCTGATTCATTATATAGTTCCAGTTATTGGTTTAATTATTTTTAAGTTGCAAAGTTTTTAGTTGCAAAATTTTGCCTATTTTGACAAAATGTTATGTTAGATTATGATTAACTTCCATTACAAATCAAGGAGTATTTTTTTCTTATTCTTAAAATTATAATTTTTTGAGATATGTGGTTTAGTTCTGATGCAACAAAGTATAGACCTATAGTGAGGCACTGTCTCAGAACCAAACTGAGCTTCAGCTGCCTTAGAACCTGCTGTGATGTCCTGCTTTTACATTATTATACAGGGTTCCTGCAGGGTCTAAAATTCTAAACTTTAAATTTAAGGCCTTAAAAAGTCTTAAAATCGGCCAGATATCTGTCCAAGGTCTTAAATTCAATTTATTAAAGTCTTACATTTTTACTTTTAATTCCAGATAAGTGTAGTCAAATCGGAAGTTAGTTTTGCTAACTCCTGCTAACGTCGACTAAATGCATCAGTGTAAATGTAGTTCTGTTCTCTGTGTTTCTTTGGTGGCTACCGGTGGGGGCTGTTGTCATTAAACTACAAATCCCATGATAACTGCATGATAACGTCTGTGAATACACTGTTGCCAACTTTCATTGCTATATTAAGTTTTCAGACTTTTTTTCCAAAAAAGCGCTTAGCGACAAATCAAACTACTTTTCCTGGTGTTATTGGATGTGGCGTTATGTTTGTGCCACAATTCTGAGCGCACGGATGTATTTTTTTTGCAAGATTTTTGCACGCATGTGAACTCAATATTGTATACAAATCTCTCCTGTGTGCTCAACCTCTCTCTCTGGCTAATTGGGAATGACATAATATAGGAAGTCAAATGCCCTGAAAAGGGCATACAAAGACAAGCTTGCACAACTCAAAACCCTTGAAACTGAGATCAGTGATAAAGAAGAACTCGGACATATGTAGGGTGAGGTTGTATTTAGACATGCTAGTGTTGCGTTGGTAAAGTTACTTGTGTTGAGAATGTAACTATTTTGATTATCTGTTCTAATATTGAATGAAATTAATAATTTCCTATAACCGAATTAATAAAAATAAAATGTTTTGAGAATATCTGGGATCATTAGAATGTTTCTGGCAATTTGTCATGTTGGGCTTAAATTTAACTGGGAATGGTCTTAAAAGGTCTTAATAAAGTCTTAAATTTAACTCATAAAAATCCTGTCCATCATTGGCTAAACACAGTTGCACTTATTAGGACTTTATTGACCAGGTAAATACTTCATTGATGGATATAAGAGAATTGTATAAAATCAATTTCAAGGAAAAATGTCTTGCAGCCATTCGAAACCAACATACTCAGAAAGGAGAAATGCATGGCAGTCCTAGGCTTAAGTATACATGCACTAATACAGCACATGGCAGCAATAACATAACTGGCTCAGAAATCAGCTGAACAAGCTATGCTTAATTGAGCGCTTCGTCTAAGTAGTCAAGGGCCATAGTCTGAATAACCCTGTAAGAAAACGAAACTGCACTGTTGGTTTTGTGTGTATATATGTGTGTATGTGTGCTGGTTTGCGTGCAAGCATTCACTTTTTGAAAGACTTGGGTGTCCTACTGGCTTCCAAAAGTCATAATTGAATTGGAGTGCAGAGAGACCTTTTATTTGGAGATTTTTCTGATTGTATAGTGCTATCTTGCAGCAATGAAAAAAAGCCATGTAAACGGGATAGTGTTGTCTCGCAGCAATGAAAAAAACAATGTACACAAACTTCCATATACAGCCAGCTCTAAAAATAAGCTCGTACCTCATTTCCATTTATAAATTTTGTCCACTGTTGGACGAATTGGGGATCGTGCTATTGAACCTGCTCTGGACATGAGTTTTATAGGACTTTGGTGAGACTTCATCATTCGTTGGATATTCTGTGCTTCCGAGTGTGAGAGATTTACTGCTGTTTTCGTATTCTGCCATGGATTTGGTGTCCGGAAATTGTGGGTGAATCTGCCCCTTAGATTACAGTAATGCCATTTCTGTAAGCTTCTATTTTCATTTTTAAACCAGAACGTTTTTCAAGAGAGCAAAGCATAAAGGATTGCTCTAATATAGGCATCGTCGTCCAGACTGAGGCAAGGTTAACTGAATCTAATTTGAGAATCAAGTCTGTAGGAAATTACAAACTAGGTGATTTTTGAAGAGAAATGTTTGAAATATAAATAAACATAATAAGTAGTATAAAAGAAAAGGGCTTGTGAAGAAATCTTCACAAAAACTTCAGAGTTATGAGACTGTCTGAGTGTATTTGTTCAGATACTTCAGTGTTTTTACATCAAGAGGTTTAGTAGTGAGTATCTTCAGTAGTGAGACAACAGCTTCTACTGTATTACTGTCTCAAGATTAAGGGCACCAGAGTATGTGCTGCCATCAAATGTGATATGATTTGTTGTGCTTGTGAGTCTTCAGGAGGGAAAAGTCCTTCTCCTGGATACTCGTGGTGTTGTGCTTTAAGACGAGACCCTTAATTTGCGGAATCTCCGATTTGTACACATTTTAGATTATTTCTGATCTTGAGCAGTTAATGAGTGACATTTCTTGGGATGAGAACATTAGCAGAGAAAACAGGAGAATTTGATAATGAGAACCAAAGCTGAGAAGAGAGCCTTGTTTTGAATTTGTTTACAGTTTTATTATACTTTCAAAGGCGGAGAGTCATCCAATAAAATCAGAACAGACACAAACGTCACAATTGGGATAGAGCAGGAGAAAGATGGAGGGGGAACTGCAGTGATTTCTTTTATTATGTTTGAAATATGGGGAATTATACAATGGAATAAGGCTATAAAAATTACACTGGGTCACGGAAAAGAGTCTCTATGTCTAAGGTTCCTATTTGCTCATGTTATCCACTGGCATTGGATGGGTCCTAACATGCGGGGGCTGGCCTTCTTTTCTTCCCTATTCATTCACAAATCACAAAGAGATTTCTGTCGGATAAAGTGCAACATTTCAGGACTTGTAAATGCACTAACGTTGAATTGCAGGAGTTATTTTTAATACATTTTATGGTTGGTGTATCAGGATATTTTTCCATGTATTTTAAATGTTATATATAAATTAAAAAAAAAAAATTAAAAATTAAATTAAATGATTAATTATTATTTCATTAACATTTTAAATAACAATTTCTTTTCACTCTTGAAGTTCTTTAAAAAATTTATTCCTCAGTTGTGACCCTGCCAGGGAAAACCAGGCCAAAGTCACTGGGCAACTTATTGAGATATCGAGTCAATATCGTGTCACTCACATTAGCGACAAAATTTAGCCACTCGGTATTATTGCTGTAAATGAAAGATAACAGTCTCAGATTTCTATCTGAGTACATATTTTGATCAAAAATAAAACTTAAATTCACAAAAAAGTTGTTTTGAAAAAAAAAACAGATTTTGAAAAAAAAGAATGACTTTGACTTGGTTTTCCCTGGCGGGGTCACAAATATGCCAATAATGCAAGATTTTGCTGTGAATGCCATGAAAACACTACCTGGGAAAAGATCAGCCACACTTTATTTTCATTTTTTTTTGTAATTAGACTTTGTTCTTATTATCCACATGTTGAAAGTGTGTACAGTTTTGGAATAGTGCCTCTTTGTTTCTCGCCAGCCTCTGAATAAGAATATAATGTTTAATGTCTAATGAACTTCATGGAATTTTCTTGGTGCTGCTCACACTGTCTTATTGTTGCTGGACTGTGTGACTAGGGGGCAGTAGAGAGCTATGCTTGTGTTTCACCTCTGTTTTTTATTCCAAACTTTACAAATGTTTTGCATGGAGATGACATTAAATGTGGGGGTTTTACCATGGTTGCCCCAGAGTGGAAAAAAAATTAGGAAAACGTCCTGCAGTGAATATTTATCTAGCAGTAAATGACAGACCACTAGAAATAATAATAGAGGATAGGGATTTTAGGACTATAATGTACTATATTGCATTTGTATGAGGAAAGTATGATGATAAAGCACTGAAAATGTTCATGCATACATGCTAATCAACGCAGACTGTCTGTGTTGCTGAAGATTAATATTTATTAGTATTTAATATTAAATGAAATTTTTTTAGAGAGATTGACCATTGCTGTTGTGTGTGTGTGTGTGTGTGTGTGTGTGTGTGTGTGTGTATAACAAACTTTGTCTCACAGATAAATATAATTGTGATTTTCTGAAAATCCCATAAAGATGGTGGAGATGGCAGTACTCAGCCTTACAGTGTATGTGATGCACCACATCAGCGGTTATTGTTGCCGTGATTGCAGAGAATCTGCTCTGAGTTGGTCGACAGAAATAGCTTTGACAGACAAAGGAGAAAAATGGCAGGTGTCTCTATCCGCCTCTCGATCTTGTAGAATAGAGCGTTCATTCAGAGGGCAGTGGAGCGGAGAGCGAGGACCACACAGAGCGGGAGTCCTGGGATCGTGTCTGTGTTTTGATGTGCAGAACGGAGGAAGGTTAAGTTATCAGTCCACTGACGGAGGCAGGGCTAGGTGGCACAGGCCCGTGATGAGATATGACAGATGCTTTCTCGATAAAAGCCCTTTGGCAGTGCGCATGGACTGCTTTCTCATCTCCGCAGAGCAGAATGGGGATTGAGACAAATGTCTGGAAAAACGAACTGCATCATTCAAAGGTTTCTATGGCTCACAGTGTGTGTTTGTATGTGGGACACATTCACGTTTACTGTGTGATCTAAAGGGAGAGAACAACATTTATTTATTGTTGCTGTCTTATCAAACTAATAACTCTTATTATTATTATTGTTTTATTTTTTTAATGCTGTCACATCAGCAGGTCTAAATTGATTTATAATAAAATTCTTAAATATTTTAATATTTATTTTCTCCTGTAAGGTTTTGCTATCCAACATGTATGATTAGCATTTGCCACCTGTAGCCTTTCTTGTACTGTACCGTGCTACATGTGTGGCTCACAGAATATCTCTTATCTTAGCAGGTGTGTGTGTGTGTGTGTGTGTGTTTGAACATCTGGGTTAAAGTAACGGAGACAAGATCAAAGATATATCTCCTTCTCTGTAACCACTTGTTCCTCTCTGGGAGCCCATCACCGCCCATGTTGAGCCGGATCCAGAATGGCCCTGGTGTCAGACTCTCTCAAGCGTGGCTGAGCTCTGGGGTGCTTTTGAAAACGGCCCTCTCCGCTGCATTGGGCTGAATGGATGGTGCCCAAGGGGCAATTTGCAGCAGCCACCAATTTATCAGCCTACATCCAGACCAATGCAGGCTGACATTGCCCGTGCTTTCCCTGTTTGTCCCTCTGCATGTTTATAAATGGCTTTGAGTGGTTGGTAAGGGCTTGCTGTAGAGGAAATGTCTTACTGTGATTATATGCAGGTCGCTGCAGTTTTCTTGAGTCTGTTTGTGTTTTGATTGCTTGAGGAAATGTTTTGTTTAGTAATTTCTTTTCAACCCACCCACTCTGAGATTTAATGTAGTGTTTATGCTTTTAGATATCCAAAAGAATTTCTGTTTGTAATGGATTAATAACTTAATAATAATGATAATAATAATAATAATAATGATAATAATAATAATAATAATGATAATAATGATAATTCATGGTTCGTGCAGTATAATGGTGGCTCCTCAATCTCTGTAATGGCCAGAGAGACAGAGTGAGTTACAAAAATTACCCTTGCGGCAATTAACCAAAAAGATTGTAGTAGCAGCAAAGTCATTTTCTAAGCCAAACATCCTGGTGCTGGGCAGTGGTGGCCGGCCAGCTTGCGGGAAGCAGTTTGTGGGGAAGTGGATCAAGGTTTGTTTTCTTTTGCTGGGAGTTAGCCTCTGAAAGCTCTGCCAGATGAGCAGCACCTGAACTTCAGACTCTCCTCTGTAGAGTCTTCTGCTGGACTGGTCATTTGACCACTTTCATGGCTGCTGATGCTCTGTTCTGTATTTCAGGTCCAGTTATATCGATGAAACCGTTTTTTGGGCAAAAGTACCTGCAAAAGATTTATGATGACACATTATTTACCTGATCAGGTCATTTTATGGTTTAAATAGGTGAGCAAAGAGGTCAACGGAGTGGATGAAGGAATGCAAGAGTAGATTAAGGCTGTCAAAGGAGATTTGCAGGGTAAGTGAAAGGTGAGAGATGGAGTGATCACTGGCAGAATAGTGATCTCACAAGGTCCGGCCCTAAGTCACACTGATGACATGTGAATGGGTGATGCATCAGTGCTAGAGCAGGTCTAAACTTTATAAACCAGAAGCCCTCAGAAGCTAAACAGCGTAAGTGCCATCCATCATCGCAGGACCTGAGCTGAAAGACCTGTCTTTGCAAAGTGAAGAAAGCCTGCATGAAGAATGGAGCAGTGTGGGGGGAAATGAGAGTGAAACGAGCGTTTCGCGTGTGGGTAAATCAAACGTCATTCCATCTGAAGCACCGAGCTGCCTAAATGACAGAGCCAATGCATTTATTAGTCATGCTAGAAGCGCAGATTATTTTCCCCTTCTTCGTTATTTCACCTCATACTAATCTAGGTGTAATTTTAAAAACAGAGCAAGAAAAAGCACAAGGCTCATATTTGCCCTCACGTCTGAATGCAAATTATTCTTGGCCTCAGATCAGGAATAGCTAATGAGCAAACAACAGATGACATCATATTGGCGTTGTCAGAGAACGAGCTTCATTAGAATAACCCTCTACTCTCACCTTGGCCAGGAATACCAAATTTTCAGAGACTCCCTGGACTTGTTTTAAGTTTATTTTGTCCTCTTCGCTCTCTGCTGCGGTGTTTCTAATGTGGAATAAAATTGCTTTGGGAGGGAAAGAAAAATGAACAGCGCTCTCTCATTTTGTGTGGTTCCATTGCTTTTTTTTTTGTTTAACTCTCGATGCATTGGGGGGGGGTCATTGGGTGTATTTGTCACTCTTGAGCTAGCACAGTCTCTTTTTGGCTGGGATGAGTGAGGCTTGCCATCGGCCTTCTAAAAACAACACGCCTCTCCTGCCAAACTTCCTAGTTAATTAGCGAAGCATTTCACACGCCGCGTAACATCAAAAAGGAAATGGAAAATTGACAAATTAAGGAGTACTCAACATGCTGGGAGACTTGGGTTGTTCATGACATTTTCCAAGCACTTGGCTATTTGATTTATATGCGCAGGTAGTAAAGCTGTCTGTATCACAGCCTGAGTCTGCTCACACTGAAGTTCTGTATGTAATAAGTCATAAATATTTATGCTAAATTCATTACTGCAAGTTAGGGTTTTTCGTTTACAGTCAAGGCCTCGTAACTGATTGTCATCGCTAAGATAAGAGCAAAAGGAATGTGCAGAATTGAAGTTTAATGAAACCACAAATGGAAGCTTAAGCAGGAGACGTGTTTTAACATTTTATTTTGCTATTTCCTAAGAATGTCTAGATAGTGTTTTAAATTTAGATTAAATGAATCTGGTTCAACTTGATCAAACAATGTCTGGCTTCTTTAAGTGATGATTATTTTCCCTCTGCTTTAAATGATGTGAAACGCCCTTCATTGATGGTTTGCCATGCTCCTTAATGCTGTCTAAACCAAACTAACTGCCATTTTAATGCCCCCCTCGCAGCAAACTAATGGCTGAAGTTTCTTTATCGAGGAACTTTGCCATTGTTTTGGTCCTAGACTTTGATCAAGTTCATGGTCATGTTTGTGAAATGCAAGTTTGAGTTTGGCTAAAATGTTCACGGTGTCATCGTCCTGTACCAGTCTCATCCATGTTTTCTATTTCTGAACTGAAGAATTCTTAACCTTTTCTGATGCACATGCTGCATCTTTTAGAGAAGAGTGTCTGTGTTAACGGACCTTTCAGTATTTGACGCCGGTCTCACCTGTCTGAGTGTACCTGAGCAGTTGGGATCCTCATCATCTTCCCCACCCACACCCTCCACACTCCATATTCATCTCAGCCAGGCTAAACTGTCACCGCGTCAGCCACAGCAGTCTGGGGAGTTGAACTTGACTGGAACATATGTCTTCAATTTTAATAGCCCTCCGTTCTCCCAGATGGCCTGGAGGGGGGAAGGTTGCCTGAGAAGCGGCGTTTCATGTAAGAATAATTTGTGTTAAGTAGCTGGGCGATCGGTTTGTTACGCTAGAGCTGACAGTTTGTTTATGTTTCTTGAGGAGTATGATGGATGGGGCAGGAGTTGATGCTAATTAGGCTAAATTGTCACTAAGAATGCAACAGGCCCATGCCGCACTGCACAGGCCAGCTTCCATTGTTCCTGTCTCTTCGCACTTTGGGGTGTAATTGAATGGAGCTTGAGCCCATTTATCACTGGTACAGGCAGCAGGAACAGGATGTGAGATGCTGTGGCATTAGGTAGAGGGATAACTGAGGACAGATCTGATCTACATAAAGTGACACAAAGATTTTAAACCCAGTCCTTACTTACATTGTTGTAGTTGGGAATATCCAATTCATCCCAGATTCTTTTTGAGCATCAGCCGATCTGATATTTGTATTATACTTAACACACTTTATCTTAAAGTCTGAATAAAAGCTAGATACAGTAGGCTGCCCATTACTGTGATACATACTCATGCAGTATACCTAAAGTCTTAGAGCTCGGCGATATGGCCTAAAAAAAAAATCTCCGATTATTTCACAAAAAATTTTCGATTTTAATCGATTTTTCCCCTACTAAATATCAAACTACAGATGACAAAGAAATGGTTTAAAAGATGGCAGACCATTCCATTGTAAACAGTTAGAGCATACAGAACGCTTTCTCCAACCTAGATTAGTTTCAGACACAGTGCACCCTCAAATAAAAAATAAATGCAACCTCAACAAAAATATATAAATAAATAATAATTCTTATCACATGGCACACAGTTTGAAAATGAGTCTGGTTGCTTGCTTTACTTTGGATGCTATTGATGCGGCTGTTTTCATTCTGGGAGCAGCACTTCTCCCACTCCGCTGCATGCTTCTGTATAAGGTTTTGGAATAAATTTGTTGTGAATCCTTCCTTTGGAAGCAACCATTTTCAAACACACCTTACAGCGAGGACTTGTTTTCGCATCCATCGCCGCAAAACCGATTCCAGATCACGGAGGAAGTTATTCCTTTCTTGGGCAGAAGCTCCGGCTTTCCCCCACTCGCCGTCATGTTGGTTGTGTGTGTCTATAACACGCGCACCAGAGGAGGGGCTAAGGTCTGAACTACGGGAGCCCAAAAGGGAGTGTCAGTGGCGGAAGTTACAACTGAGAGAAAATCGATTTTCATAAAAACACATCGTCCTTGTAAATTCTAATGTAAATTCCCTGTAAATTCTAATTAATCGATAAAATCGATTTATCGCCCAGCTCTACAAAGTCTACATACTTTGTATTAAAGACTCAAACATCCATGTCTTATTATGTATATATGCTTATTATCCATCTTTTTAATTTGTTTATTATAGTTTTTCTTTAAACTCATGTTAGTTATGTACTGTATGTTTAAGAACCTTAAGGATTGCTGCTCAATTTCGTTGTACACTGTGCAATGACAATAAAGATTTATTTTATCTTATACACAATGACAAATACACATGGCACTACTGATTTTGAGTACTAGTACTGGAATTAAGTGTGCACAGAGGTTCATATACTGATTTTTTTTCCTTTTCTTGGTCTTAAAAAAGCGATGTGTTTATTCTGTGAACTCCAGTTGTTCTAACATGCCTGTAATATCAGGTTTTGTCTCAGCTCTGATCATGATATTGCTTTTAATGGCAGTATTGTAGCAGAAGCAGTATCTGCTGCCCTGTAAAGCAGAACTTTTTCATAATATTTGTTTTCACATCATTCATCTCCCAAGTGAAAAACATCAAGTTTTGTTCTGTATTTTATTCTACAGTCATGCAACTCAAATAAACAGTAAAATATAGATTAAAACGTCATAGCCAAGTTCTTACATTTTATGTTTTGTAAATTGAACAGCGTTTTAAGATGGTGTTAGTTTAATTGCACTTGAAATATTGGTTTTGCATTTATTTTCCAGTTCAACACAATAACATTTGCTTTTGAAAATGAGCTTCACTGTCACAAATTATAAATAATATTTGGTTACAGTATGTCTATAGGTAGCACTGGCATAAACAGAGCCTGAAACTTAAAAAATCAAAATGGGATCAGATTGAATATTATATTAATTCCATTTTTAATCCGAGGCGGAACAGTACACTGCAAAAAAGCAACTCACAAAAACTAGAAAAAATATATAAAACTAAACATAAATCTTTTTATTAAGCAATAAAATCTGCCAATGGGGTAAGCAAATTTTGCTTAGTAAGATTTCTTAAAATAAGCAAAATAATCTTACACTTGCAGTGATTTTTAAGACAAAAAATCTTGGCAGAGAAAAAAAAGATTTATTGTCTTAATATAAGTCATTTTACTTGCTAAGATTTTGTTTTTTGCAGTGCAAACCACAGTCATACCCTGTAACTGGTAAATAAATCTCAAGATATGAAATATCTTATTAAGAAGACTTATTAAGAATATTAACATTTAGACATATGTTCTTAGAATGAGCTGAATTTTCTTGTGCAAAACTATTTTTAGACAAAAAATAAGAAAAAACTATCCATAAACAAGGGTATTTTTTTACTTTTTTAAAATTCATTTTTTGCATTGTACAATACAGTACAGATTGTCAGCCCCCCCCCTCTATATTAGCAATTAGTCATCACAGTCTTTGCATAAGTGTCACATTTCTTTCTTCACATACATCTGATTAGCCTGTAATCCAGCCCATGCACATACAGTATAAGCTCTCTCATCACCTGGCATGATCTGCCATCTCGCAAACTTTTTAATAACTTTCACTTTTTTATTTCAGTGCATAGCTGGTGGCATCCATTCTATCAGTGTCGCTCACCTTAATTTGTTTTTGCTCATTTCCCCCCTCGTTTATTTTCCCTGGTCTGCTGTTTTTCCTGTTGCAGGAAAGTGAGGAAATGACTTTTTCAAATGCTTCGACCTGTAGCCTGTAGGCCGCCAGGCCTGGACCCTTACCCCCAATCATGCACCTCATGCACACACTCCTGGTGTCCACCCTAATGACCTCCCCTCAGCTGGGAACTCCTCTTACTGTAAGAGAGCACGGAGCCCCTCGTGCTAAACTATGGCATTACAGTGACATGCGATGAATCCATGACATCTCTGTGTTATGTTCAGATCAAACGAATAGACCCTAGTGTGTTGCTCTGAACTCAACTGTCCAGCATGCTTGACCCACTCGACCTGCTCACTCTTGAAAAACATGGAGCTTAGCACTGTTTATAACGCATGCTGCATGTTTGAGTAAAAACACAGCACAAGCCAGCTGTTAGCTATTAGTCTTAAACACATACACATAGCGTACAACAATGGTATCTGCAAACAACAGCGTTGAGACAGCCCTGCATGGATGTGCTGGGTGATGACAGAGAGCAGAACAGAAGAGGCTGCTGGGCTTTGACATCAGAGAGGTTCACTGGTATTGTTCTGGATGTCCATCAGTGGGCAGCTCTCTGACTGGGCAGTCCAATTTCACCATTTATGGATGTTTCTTTACACTTGTATTCAGCCTAAGAGTTCCTCAGAATAGCACATCCTTTTAATTTCAAACTTTCTACAAGATGGGGGCCCAGAGTGGCTCAGCAGGCTAAGACGCTGACACTATGACCAGAGGATCGCGAGTTTGCCATCAACAGTCGGGGCCCAAGAGAGCAAAATTGGCAGTGCTCTCTCTGGGCAGGTAGATGGCGCTCTCTCTCTCTCTATCACTCACACATTGCAATGTCCGCTGGCTCAGGCGTCTACTGATTGGTCCATTTGGAACTAGAGACCCTGTACTGTCCTCCGACGGCGGTGGCTGTATCGCACTCAACTGAGGAGGCGTGTTCATGTCTTCACCCTCCTAGAGTCAGGGACAGTGCAAAGTGATGGGGAGAGTCACTAATGGGTTGGGTTAATTGGCGACTACCACAATGGGAAAGGGAGAAAATTGGCAAAAATGTAAAAAAAAAAGAAAAAGTTGGGTTCTCGGATAAATCTAAGATTTTTTGGTGGGAGGTCTCCATTTCCAGTTTTAACCTTTGAAGGTTTTGATGTAGCTATCACATTTAAACAGTGCTGAGGGTGTTTGTGTGTGCCGGAGAGAGCGACTTAGGGAAGGCTGTGGTTTAAGGCTGGGTGGGGGTGGTGTAGGGGGTAGTTTTTGAGGAGGAAATAAGTTGTGCTCGGATGGGAGAGAGTGAAACCTGAGTATGATTGAGTTAGGGAAGGGAGAAGAAGCCTTAGGGCTGAGGGTTGCGTGTGTTTGCGTGTGTGTGTTCAGAAGTCTTGTCATGCTACCTTTAAAGCGAGAGGAGACAGCCCCACAAGATGTATTTTTTTCTGAATTCTGGAGATGGATGTTTGTGTCATGCGATGCGTTTAGGAAGGGTGTGCACTCGTGCACTTATTTTTGAGTCAGCAGAAACTGTTATTCCTGTATTTTCATGAATTTTGTTCATCGTGACCCAACCTGACATCATTTGGTTTGGTTGCTTTCCCTCTTTTATCAGTTTAAATCATGCAGTATATTTAGAAGTTAACTCCAAAAATGACCCTTGCCATCAAAAATGTTCTCTTTTTTTCTTTTTTAGTTGTACAATGAAGAGCATGTTCCTGCTTTTCGCTCTGCCATTCTGGGTCTTTGATTCTGCACAGCGTGTGAGGTGCTTTTTAAACTGTGGGAAAAAACCATCCCAAGCAAAGAGCAGAGTGGAGGCGCCGCTCCGAGCTGCACCAACACTAAGCAAAAGCAGATGTTATAAAGTTTACAGAAATCAGAACATTATTTTCCTGTTTCCATCGCATTCTTCTAAACACTTAGTGAACAAGCTTTGAAGTCACCCAAGAAATCTAGTCTGCGGGAGGAACGATAGGATCTCCTGGAGCAACAGAGAGAGGGAGGGACGAGAGGATGAGGCGGGCCCACCTCTCCTCTAGCATCGTTCTGTCAGAATCGGTTTTGCGTTGACATAGACAGAGCTGTTTGTGGCCACGCTGCAGGCAGCCTCCCACACATCCGCGCTGCTGTGGTCCTCCGTGTGTGTTTGAGAGAACGAGTGAGCGAGAGAGGGAGATCAGTGAGAACGATAAGCCCCAAAGATAAGTGTACTTCAAGCAGCGGTTGGAAGGCCCATGCAGTTTATTCCTGTTTTGCACTCAGACGTCAGAGTGTATACATAATCCAAGTCCAGTACTGACTAACATGAATCATAACAGTAATGTGGTAAGCATTTGGTACATTAGTCAAACGCACGATTTTATGACTAACAGGATCTCTCTCCATTGTTAGACCTGCTTTTGTGGGAGAGGAAGGCAAGTGGATGAAAGTGTCTTTTTATATCTCTAATGCAAAGCATGTTTGAGAGCCTTTATGTCGTTCTCGCAATGTCGAAATTCACTTTGCATGCACTTGCTTTTGATTTAACTGTGCAAATCACTCGTTACCTTGAATTTCAGGGGGGAAAGAGGGAACACACGTGTGTTTTTCCGCTCTGTGTCTTTGTGGGCGAGCTCTGGGTCCTCTCAGCGCTTGTAGTGCCGTGATTTACTATGGCGTGGGAATGCTGCAGATGGCCCTGTTGTCTCGGACCACAAGGGTGTCCAAGAATTTTTGAATTCCATACAATGTGCATACTTATACTGTTGTTTCTGTTTTCTGTATTTTACGACCGTGCATGGGTCTCTGAATTTTAAGTCCTTTTCAGCAGATACGGCCCTTTGTTTAGTTGGGAACTCGGTGGAATTTGTTTGTTTTTTGTTTCTCTTTTGTGGTTGGCGAGTTGGTGGTCAGAGGTACATTCTTTTTTTCTGACAAGTACAGATGCGCTTTTCGGTGTGGAATGTTGAGATGATGCTTAGTGTATTTCCCTCATTTCTGCCTTTTTCTTCATCGAGAGCATTCTAATCATGCAAACCTACATCCGTAGGAGGAGCTCCCAAAATAATGAGGTGCTTTTATCCTGTGTCCTGAAAGGCAGGGTATGGAATCTTGCACGGTTCAATTAGTGCTGCAAGTCATTTGCAGGGAGGCTAAATGGGGATCCCTGTGTGTGTGTGTGTGTGTGTGTGCACGCTGATGCTAAAGCCTCTGAAGGCAGTGGAAAGAGAGATGATGTAGAAAAAGGGGGCCTGCAGGCATTTCCGCCACAGAGAGCTTCTCCTGATGTGTTTGGATTGCTTCTCCACGCACGTCAGCCTGTTATCATTGGCTGGGCAGCTGGTGATGCTACTCCACTGGAAAAGCTCTGGTGTGAATTTTACTGGAGGACAGGGAGCACAGACCATAAACCTTGCCACAGTTTTCCGTCCTGAGCCCAGGCAGCCTGCTACGTCTCTTGCTTTCCCTCCCCGGCAGCGGCTCTATGGCCTGCGTGCCGCAGGAATGAGAAGGAGAGAGAGCACGAGTGTGGGTGTGAATGAAAGGAGAGAGCAGGGGGGGATCTTACCTCAAACATGTGGATCCTCGGCTGTATTTTGACTGCAAGCACCATAAAACACACTCCTCCGTGCCGGTGGCTCATGACATCATGACCCAAATATGTTTTGAGCACAATCCGTTTATGGCTCAGTGTAAATGGCCAGTGGGGGAATCGCAGGGGAAGATAAAACAACAGCCTGCCTCTGGCTCCTCTGGCCTATGCTCGTCAATGCCTCCCCTAACGCTTCGACATTAGGCCTCCAGATGCATTGGCCACCCTGAGAGCTCATCCATCTCTCCAGCTCTCACTTTCTCTCACCCGTCATGGCCTGCAAGCATTTGCAATGTGGCTGCCAGTGCTAGAGCCTTGGTCACACTATAGGCTAATTTCAGTACATACATAGTAATTCTAGTATTTAATATTCTTATTTGTACCACTCTTCTTTTACTTTGTAGTGTCGCACAATGTTTATTACCTGACACGTACTGCATTCTGTGCTACAGTGGGGAAAGAAAAGTCTTTGGTCAGCCACTGATTGTGCAAGTTCTCCTATTTAGAAAGATGAGAGAGGTCTGTAATTTTCATCATAGCTACACTTCTACTATGAGAGACAAATGAGAAAAAATCCAGGAAATCACATTGTAGGATTTTTAAAGAATTTATTTGTAAATTATGGTGGAAAATAAGTATTTGGTTAATAATCAACCAGCGAGAATTCTGGCTTTTACAGACCTGTTAGTTCTTTAAGAAGCCTCCTATTCTGCACTAATTACTTGTATTAATTGCACCTGTTTGAA